>JAGFPH010000027.1:319942-348356 GCA_018207615.1 Philaenus spumarius
TGTTTTGTTACGAATGTTATTTATTTACTTTACATCAACCTCCATCGGAGAAATTGACCGATAGTACTGCCTCATGATGACACCCTAGTGTTTTGAAACCACAATAGATTTTAGAAGGTGAGAGTAAAAATCACTTGGACGCAAAGTATGTATATATTTCTTTTTAAATATTTTTTATAGGCGAAAACCTGGGTGGTTATCATCGCCTAAAAAAACCTTATTACATATTAGCAAGTGACCCGGTGATTTTTGCACAATAATGAACTAATTTCTTCACCCGATTAAGATTCACATCACATTAGAGTTGTCAGTGTTCCTTGTAGTTGTGTACAATTTTGATAGTCGAGCTCAACAAATAAGCAACTAATCGGCAAAACAGAGTACGGTGTATAATGTTATTTATTGTGAGAGTAGTCTGTTGATTATATAAACAACCCTAAATTAAAAATATTTCCTTATCAATGCATATAATGTCAGTGTATATTAAATTCTTGACCGTGATTATGAATAATATTATATGATAAAAGCATGAGCAAAGCAGAAATGGTACAGAATAGATTGCACCAAGTTTTGGCAAAGCACAAAGAACATAAACTAGAGTGCTCTAGCCTATAACATTCACATATCATACAACCAAAATTAAAGTAAACAAAATGATCAGCATACTATAAAAAAATTTAAACAAAATAAACATTCAACCATTAAATGTAAATAGTACAATACATAATAGAAACAAAATTCATATAACTACATAAACATAGAACTATATTAAGAGACAGTAACACATCCTACAGGAAACTTGAAAAACCTATCTTTAAAAAAAAAATAACATCTGTTGAGCTCTGACCATTAACAGATACAAAATTCACTTTTTTGGCTCAAGATGGTTATTTTTTAATTAAAACATTTTAAATAAAAATGCATAGGACTTTTAGAATTGTATATTTTTTATTTTAAATATTTAATGTATAAACTTTATACAAGATAGCTGGCAAGGCCGTAGACAGGAAAACTTTTCGGGGGAGGGGTGGGGTCAGGTCAATGACCGGGGATTTGAATTTAAACCCTTTTAACACGTTCACTGCTAAGGACGCACATGTGAGCTTGACACTGAACACTATGAGAAGCGGCCGACGCACAGTGCATTGCCAACCCCATATTGGGAGAATTTTCAGTACACAGAGCATTGCGTGCTTCGCACTCCAACCAACGTATTGGGAGAATTTTCAATATACAGAGCATTGCGCGCTTCGCACGCCAACCAACGTATTGGGAGAATTTTTAATATACAGAGCATTGCGTGCTTCGCACGCCAACCTCCGTTTTGGGAGTATTTTCAATACCCAATGCGTTGCATGTTTTGTTAAAGTAAAGTATTTTTGTTGAACCTTCATAGTTTTCTTATTTAATAGATCAGATCAAGCTCGCAAGAGAGTAAGGCTGTAACCTACTGCATCCATGTGTATTATACGTTGTAGTTTAATCGAGTAAATCTAAATTACCAGTATGCATGCAATACACAATGATAATAACCCCCCTGGCTATGGCCTTGTAGCAAGGAACAGAAAAGATAAGAAACATAAAAAAAGAAATCCAGCTAAGTGAACTGGGTTTGAAACGGTTTAGCTTTCTTGGTTAACACAAATTTAAGGCAAAGAAAAATGTACAGGATATTTAGAAATGTATTTTTTTAATATATAAACTTTATGCAAGCCAGCAAGGAACAGGAAAAGATAAGAAACACAAAGAAATTCAGCAATGTGAAATGGGTTTAAAACTGTTTAGCTTTTGGTTAACTCAAATTTAAGCCAAAGAAAAATGTAGTAAAATTAAACACAAAAAAAAGAATTTATATATTTTTACATTTAAACTTAATATTTTATCTTTCTATTCACATGGTTTGGGATTGGGAAACTATTGTAAAGATAAGATATGAAATCTACACACACAACACTTATCGTCATATTGGCAATCTTTCTTTAACAAATATTTATTTAAAAGATCCGTCAGCTGATGTTTCAAAAGTAGTTACAGTTTTCAGTTATTATTGAGGTAAAGTTATCTTTGGTCCATTAAAAAAAAAACTCTAAACAGAAATATAATGTATGGAATCCTGCATAAACATTCAATTCCACAAACAAAATAAATATATTCGGAGAAGAGAATCATAAAGTTTGTGAAAATATAATTAAAATGAGATCTACAAAATAGGGGAACTAGAAGTTGTAGTACATATTCTTCTATTAATAAAATTCAACAAATAAATAAATTGTAAAATCATAGACTGATAAGTTAATTAACAATAAAAACTATATTATCTTTTTATTCCTAATATCAATAATGTACATATTATATGATATTAAAAATTCAATTAAAATTAAAGTAATAAAAAGAAGAAATACGTTAGTTATAATAATATTTCATTCAAGATTTTTAAAAAGTAAAAAAAAGTTTAATTATGCGTATCAATCTATGAATACACACAAGATGGAGTGTTTTATTTAAATCTGTATTCGATTGGCCCAATTATAAGCATATATCACAAACTACAGTCGAGAGCACGGAATAAGGCGGGTGAGAATTTTTGCGCTGCTGCCAGATATGGGAATGGCAAAGCGAGGAACGGTCGAGAATCGCTCGCTCTGCGGCATGATCTGGCAACACTGAGCATCCAGTGTTGCCTAGTCTGAGCGCCACAGCCCACCCCGACTGTTAATAAAACTTGTACTTAAAACTTGTAAATAAAACTGTTCTCGTTTCAAGTATAACGGTTAATTAAACGTTTGTAAATATTTGCTAAATGAACAACAGTCAAATAAATAATAACCAAATCAAATCATTCCATATTTTCAACCCTTTTATTAAAAAATCTAATATTATTAGATTTATGTATCTATTCAATAGATTATTATTAGTAATTAATTGTTATTTGAAAATGTACAATTATAACAAAATACTACGAGATGCTCTTCTTTTTCAGTTATTGTTTTCTTTCACTTTAAAATTGAATTTACACAATTTCTATAAATTAACGAAAAGATTTACTACAATTAGTAAATACTAAAATTTACTTCGTTGTGAAAACTAATGAATAAAAACGTGCATCCAGAATAAATAAACAGCTTGATCGGACCAACCGAGCGTTTGGGGCAAGACCTTTTAGTTTCGCGCGCAATTTTATTGTCGTTAATCAACCACTTTAAAAACCAAAACGGTGCTTTGAAGACAAAAAATGTTTAAACAACAGTTTTAGTACGTGTGATTTCACACAACTTTCCCGCTGAAGAAACATCACTACTTGAACATTTTTTTAAATCCTCGCTTACTGAAAATTTTATGTCAGATGATTCCTGAACTAAAGTTTGCATTTTACTTTTTTAATGTTTACAATTACGTAAAAATATATTTCAGGTAGAAAACAAGGTGGGTAGAATCCTACAGCTTTCCTCTAAAAACCCGTTTTTTTTTTATTAAAGAAAACTCAACCCATAAGTCACCTACGGCTAAGGAGAGCAAAGCAGGCTTCGCCTCGGCAAAACTATTTGGTCTGGTAAGAGACTACTTTTCTTAGCTTGCACGATCTGACAACAGCGCAAAAATTCTCACTCGCCTTATTTCGTGCTCCCGACTGTAAAATAGTTTTTTTTTTCTACAAGCAGTGCAAAACGATCTGAACCAAGATTTAAAACATTGACTTTTCTACGTCACACTGTTTGATCTATGTGCGGCATTATTAAATTCAGAACTCTAATGCGATGAAAGTTGTATCGTTGTATCTAGTGGGAGATGTGTAATAATCTGCAGGCTTACTGGGTGGAAAAAGTTTTACAAAAGTGAATACTTAAGAGAAGTTCTAAATTTTTAAAATTCTCGATACTAACAAATTTTAATTAGTTGATAAAGACTATAATTTTGAACTATGTAATAAATAAAAGGAAATACTTGTATCAAACATTATTTTCAGTCAAATGAATTAAATTTATTGTTTGGTTAGTATAACATCTTGTGATATGAATACAATTGAGTTATCATGTTAAATTAAAAATGCACATGTTATCAGGTTTTTGTTTAACTTCAATATTTTTATTTATTTCAGTTAATACAAACTAAAAAATAATGCAAATAAAAAAATAATTTTGATGAAATTTTTTAAGTAAAAACAAAATATTTTACAACCAGTGGCATGATAAGCTTTAAAGTTACTGTGCATTTAGTATAGCTTGTGTAATAGTCACTCAAAGACGATCCAGTTAACTTTAAAATAACAGTCACATTAGTCACTGAAAAGTACTACAATATTTGATAATATCGTATTTGGTGATAAACATCAAGAATATTTCGAAACCACAGTCGAAAAGTAAAATAAAATGAAATGCAAGCAAAATAACGGATCTAAGTGGCAATACTAAAGACTGCATTACACAAAGAAACAATACAAAATATGTAAGTAACAAACACCAAACAAGTTTACCTGTAAATCAGGCCCCATGCCTAAGTCTCCGCCGCTCCAAAGATTCTGTTCGTCCCTGAACAGCGAGTTCGTCAACTCCATGGACAGACGCTTCTTGTAATCCTGGGGTTTGTCTTCAGACATGCGGAACAGAACAGCTGCCGCATAGGTCGCTAGACATAAAGCCATATCAACATATGCATAACATGTTACACTGACCTATCACCGAAGCCCTCAAAATATATCCAAAAAGCAATGCAATTAAGGCTCTGTTACACAGCATAAATTTGATTTCCCGTAAGAATAACGGTTAACTAAAATGTATTTTATGTTGCCATTTATCTGCTACGTCAGATTTATTAACCACTAGCCCACTAGGAATAAGGAGACGAAATGTATATCGGGTAAGTGTCAAACCTTATCTTAACAACCAATTGAAAAAACTCTGAACAGTGAATTTCACCCAAATAGACCAGTTTTTCGATTTAGGTTTACGTACATAATCTGATGTACATCAATAATCGTTAAAAATCAAGTCTTTCCTTCCTAGCTTGGGAACGAATGCAAAAACACAACGGGTTCTTTCAAAATAGCTGCATAACTTTGGGTAATGGAGTGTGTAGTTTTTTTTTTTTATTATTGTGGGCAACATTTTTAGAAATACCCTAAAAACTGTACATTACAAATTTTGAAGCTATACTCCGTCATGATTGTTTCCCAAAAATATTTATTTTTTGGGGTACCACACTTTGGCTCCAAAATTCATTGTAAACTATTTGTTCGGTTCTGATTATTGGAATAAATCCTAGTTAGCATGATTCCCAACTTTGTAAAATTTTATGACGATACATTTACCCATTCCGGACAAAATCTATTGTGAGACATGAGTGATCCTACAAGAGTTCATTTTTCTGTTAACATATATGAAATTCGTAACGTATGAAACTCTAGGAGAGCTGACAACCTGTTACAAATTGCAAATTAATTTAAACGCTCATTGCACTTTAAACTAAGAATGTTGGATAATGTAAACCGTTGAAACAAGAAAAATACCTTTCTTAAAAAAATACAATGTTTTAACCCTAGACCTGCAATGGTTAAGGCTCATATTGGCAAGCCGGTTTTTAGCGTTTTGCAAGCATATTTTTAAAAAAATTGCCAAAAATAATAATTCTATCCCAATCCAAAAGTGTTCTATACCTTTTTTGCTCAAAGAATTTATACATGCAATTAAAAAAATTATTGATGTAAAATTGTAAAAATTATTAGCTCACGAAACAAAAAATGTTCAGTATGAAAAGAAAAAAGTTCAACTTTAAAAATATGCCTATTTTTTGTAAGCGTAAAAAAGTTTTGTAATTTAGTTCTAAATAGAACTGTATAAAAACATTTATCAATTTCAAATTTCTTATTTTGAAAACACCAGTTTTTATGTTCCAAATACACGACTGCTAACAAAACTATGTCTAGTTTGAAACGTAATTTACTAATATATGCTTTGCCCAAAAATGAAATATTATAACAAAGTGTAGAGGATAAATCAAAGAAAAGAACGGTATACTTGTCTTTCCTTAGTTCACTAAAGTGTTTGAATTATCTTTATTTGAATAACAAAATGACATCAATGTAATGAAAAGTTGCCAGTCGATATTACTACAGGCAGGAAGGGACATTTGAATTACGTGGGAGTGACAAGTGACGGCCGGACTCACCAGATTGTCCTAATTATGTACTTTCCACTGCTGTCTAGACAACAAAAAACTGGTTATTTCTAGTTTACTTCCCACCGTTAGAAAGATCGAACGATTTACTACAAAATGGTATCACGAAATCTGTGGGAAAATAATAGATCTGATTGGAAGGCACTATTAGAAAGATAAAATCTTGACGAATCCAACGGTATCTTTATAGAAATACTTCTGTAGATGGTGTTGCCCATTGAAGAAGTGGGAAATAACAGTACAATTTTATGCAAATTCATGCGTGAAACAGCTGTAACTCGATCTGCATATTTTAAAACGATAATTACGTATGTAAATATAAGTTTTACGAAAAAGTTTTAAATACAAAAATTAAAGTTTAATTGATTTCCTTTCCAACGGTGCCGGTTTTATTACGATTGGACGATTTTAAGTGTATTAAATAACCGAATATGCAAATTCTCGCATAGGTTCGAAATGGTTGAATCTTGCGCCTGAGAACGTCAATTTGGGCAGTCCGCTACGGGGAGGGTTAAACTGAGCCATAAATGACAACGGTAAATATATTTAAGATTAACAAACTCTTAATGAGCAAATCAAATATTTTGCTTCACCGCAGCAGAGCATTAAAAGTTAAAAATAATTACGACTAAGTAACATAAAACACCATAGAAAAAATGAGTAGAAATATTGCTCTCCATGTTTTACTAAACAAAACAATATAAAATAAAAACTAAAATAATAATTTTTCTAATATTCCCAAAGTAAAATATGATTTGATAAAAAGAACCTATATCAATTAATCGTTCTATTAGTGACAATAACAAAAAAAAACAAGTACAGTACGACCTGTCACATCCGGACCATCCAATATCTCCAAACAAATTTTCGTATTTTGGTTGTGTAGCGGATGGGGTGGAAAAATGAAAGTTGCAGCTAGAATAATGCCGCACCTAGTCTATTCTTAGCAGGCTGTGACTCTCTCCCCGAAAATCACAACTTTTTCAAGAACTGATTTAACCATAGTTTGATTGTTTAATTATTATATGTCATGTTTAGACTTTGTATATTTACAATAAGTTAGGGATGGGAAGAATATTATAGTTGTGTTGTCCACGACCGGACAATTGTGCGGGTTGCCACTAGGAGGGTTAAGCGATAAAATTACCGGGAATGTGATTACAATTTACTGAGAAAACCATGAATTATGCGTGATTATTTTTGTCCCTTGGCTTTCCACTCTGGTCTATGCAGATAGAAAACAGCTTTTTCGGTGCAGTTAAAGAAAAAAAAAATATATATATATATATATACATTTTTTAATGAATCCAAATCAACAGTTTTATGTAAGTTCCTCTTAGTTCGATAAAAATATTAAAATATAACATTAACATCAAAGAACCATGCAGTTAAAATTAAATAACAATGTTTACTTCCCTTTACAATTTTATGGTCTTTGGAATCGGAATCGAAATCGGGAAATTTGAGAATCGACCCATCCCTAATTAAAATATTACCGTATTTATTAAATTGCATTTTTGCTTGACCATGCCTATTGCACAATGTACTTAATGACAGTAAATAAATTAAATGAAGTATATGTTTGGAAGTTTCTGTATTCTACGTAGTACTTTGTCATATACTGTAAATTTGTTTTTTTCTATAATATGATTTTAATTCCTTAAAAACATTTTGCTAACATTAAACTTGTAAACTGGCGAACAAGATTTAAAAAATAAAAGTTTAATTAATAAATTTGAATTTCAAATCTTCATTCAATTTTAAAAATCTGTATTTTGCGACTTTTAGAATGTAATTTAGTGTAGTGTGTTTTTAATAGTTTGAAAATTGGTAACAGTTAGTGGGAAGGGTTTCATATTCTTAGCTTAATGAAAGGTGTTCTTTACAGAAATATATTGAGTTAAAATTATTCTATTAAGTATTTATAACTGATGATCTAGTTTTAAATACATTCATCTTTTTTTAAAAGCAATAAGTTACATTTAAGGAACAAATTCATTCCATATTAATAAAATCCTCCTACACATAAGTAAAAAACATTAAAATTAATTTTAAATCACTCCTCTTTAAGTACCAACTACTTCCACTCCCACACAGCTTGTTTTAAATACTAACCGACACCCTCATTTCGTGAATGCAATAATTCTGTGAGCGGAGCTGTAGCGCCTTCTTGTTCAATCATCTCGGCACCTTCTTTATCAGTAGCTAATTCACAAAGTACACCAGCCGCCACTCTCTGGATGTTTTCTATTTCATTGAACAATAATTGGACAAATATTGGTATAACTAGTTGGCCTCTGATGATGGCTCTGTTGTGAGACTCCCGAGCTAAGATATGCAAAGCTCCGACGGTGCCTTCGACAATTTCCTCCATGCGCACACCATCTGCGTATGCGCTAGGCGGTTGGCTACCACTGCTTGCAACGCTGGATCGCTGTTGAAAAAGAAAATTTTAAAATACATAAGAATAGCATGATTTTTTTAAAACTAACCTAGAAGATATAGAGTGATATATGCACTGCTACTTCTTAGGGGTGGAAAAATACAAAACTATCACACGCAAGATGCTTTTTTCTAGATTTAAAAAAAACTCTCTGAAGAACTGTCTTGCAGAGAACAAATTCCCTATCTTAACAACAAATGTACATGAGCAGAAAAGACTGATCCATACTCTTTTCTTTTTTAACAGTAAAGTTTAAAATGTTATATATTTAACCTTGCCGGTGCTGACAATTACATAGGGTGATAGTTTAGACCACATTATCGCCATACACTGATTTTAACATTTATTAGCTTCATTGGTACATTTTTGCAACTTGAAAAAAACTTGTATCAATGCGTAAGTTCGAAATCCATGATGCACAACAGACATGCTAGACACGATTGGATGCATCACTCTAGCGGCTCTGGATGCTGATTGAAAAGTCAGAACGTGTTCAAACATGACACTGCCTGTCTCAATAGATCAGACTATCGGACATACAGAACAAATGGATGGAGCATCAACAAAAACTCATTCCCCATATTTTTTTTATCACTCCACTTTAAATTGGATTCAATTAAACTATAGTAAAAGTAATATTCTGAAATACATTAAGATACTAACCCTCTGAGTGTCTTGGAACGCTCGCATCAGGAGCCTCACTAAATGATGGATGGCTCCGTGTTCCCTCAACGGAGCATGATTGGCCTGACACAAAGCCAGGTTACGGATTAAACCAATCACCGCCTTCACAAGAGGCCAACGGGATGGTGGATGTAAAAGCTTCACAATAACTTGCATGCCGTAGTTAATACGTACGGAATTCTGTGCCATCTCACTCTCAACATGACGGGATGTCAAATGACGCAGAGCACAAACCTGAGAAAAAAAAAAGAAAATGATTAGGTTAGTTACCTCAGTATAGAAATGTAAGGTAGGAAAAATCTTAAGGTAAAGATACTTTTAGACATGTTAACACATTATCTCTAATTTGCTAAAGTAGGTATGTGACTTGGCCTACACATGACTTTTTTTAGCAATTATTTGAACAGACCTCACTATGAAATCTACTTGCTAAATCACATTAAATTTAATAAAAATAAGTAATAATAATAATAATGTGTGTTTATTGCACTACATACAAGACAAAACATTGAATCAAAAGAAATACAACACAACTAACCAAAATAATAACTCATACCAAAATAAAGTTACACACTTACAGCATGACCCGTAGGTCGTCTGCCAGGTTGAATTTGTTACCCTGAACAAAGAGGAAGTTCTAATAATTAAACTCACAAATAAATGCCTTCCTATACTTGAGCGCACTTCTCAAGAAATTTACTAAATTAAACCAGTTTTCCCCATTCAATATCCTTATCAATCTGTCACCATCAATTACTTTACATTTAAAATATTTTTCTCGAATGCCACCTAATATTAAACATTCTCCTATAAAATGTATCATGGTTTCCTCCTCCCGGGAATTGCATAAAGAGCACATCCTTTCAATTCCATTCCTGCCTGGTCTAGCGTTTAGAGGCAGTGTGGCACTCCTTGCTCTGAATATTAAGCTAATAAATTCTCGAGTGTATTTGTCATTAACATAAGCTGCCTCCCCAAGATTATATTCAAGTTTATTGTATACATCATACCCCTCAGAACTTAAAATCCGCTCGGTCCATGAATTCATCGCTTCTTCTTCCAATTTTGCCAATAATTCATTCAATATTTTATTTCCCTGTCCATTTTTTTGTATCTTTAAAAAGTCTAAATCGTAGTGCATTTTATCCCCCATTTCCAACCAGAACTTAGCCCAAGAAATATTCCTTTTAATGACCTGCCTAGCTAGTTGTTTTGGTAATCTATTGTCTGTCATGCTAAGGCACCTAATTATATATTTGAAATTTATTTTTAAAGTTTCTAAATTCAAATATTTTGCCTTTGTCTCTAAATATAATACACTATTACGGGTATTATTTGGTAGGCCAAACATTCTCTTTAAAAAAAAGCGTTGAAAATTATCTATAATAGGATTTTGTCTATAACCCCAAACTTGTGACCCATATGTGACTATTAATAAAAGTAAGTACATCAATTACTAAACCTATTTACAGAGTTCAGAACAGAAGAAATTAAAAAGACGTTCGTGAAAAAACGTACATCCATTGTTATACAAATAAGTTAAATAGAGACAAACATAGACCCTAAGCTTAATAAAAACGCCTGAAAGAAAATTGGAATGAAAGCTGGTTTTGTTTCCTTCACGTTTTCCATCCTTTTTGCAGGAAGGAAGCTACGGCAACAAGCGTCCGGTGAAAAGGATAACGGGTTCTTCAGAAAAAAGAAAGGATTAGATACAACAGCTAGGCACTAGCAGTGTTTTTGCCACCTGCCAGTTGCGTTCATCCATTTTTCTTCTTCGTTATCATTATCTTGAAGAAATATCATTTGTTTATCGATCTTTTTTCAAGACGTTGCGATTCTAACGGACAGACTGCGGGATGACAAAACGGACAGTTTGAACAACCTATCCCTTTTAAGAAGAAATACGAAATAATCAAGCCGTGTCTAGTGTAATACGATATGAATTCAGTTTGAGCGTTTACCTCCTCCTCGCTTTCCTCCGATCCGATCAACGCTGTACAGAACTGACACTAGCAGATGTTCCCGCACTTAATTTATGCCTTAACAAGTCAATATGTTGATATGATTAATAAAACCCGCATTTTCATTTTATATCCTTCTTCTATTTTTTTTTTTTTTTGAGAAGGATATAAAATTCTAAGTGAATCACAAGATGTATTACAGCTTAATATTAACTACCATTAATAAACTCCAATAATACTCACAGCTGGTTCTGTGATTTCCTCTCGATCACCCGCATTCACAATTGTTCTGACCAAAGCGTCGACTCCTCCGACTTGGCACACTGTAACTTTGTTCCTCTGGTTGTTGCACGTGAGGTTAGAAAGTATTCCGGCAGCGCAAGTAACAACATTGACATCGCTAGAAGCCAACAGTTGTACCAGACTCTGAAGTAATCCCTCCAGTCCGTCAACTTTAGTCCCTGCGTCTGACAAGTTACGCAGTGTCCATAGACAGTTCTGAACTAATCTTTGGCTGGGATGCCCGAGATGCATCGCTAATGCTTGCATTCCTCCAGCTTCTACAATGGCGGGTTTATTGCTTGAACAGACTGACAGGACTGTAACAGAAAAAAACGACATATTACTTTTGGTTGCAAAAGCAATAACAAATAATGTATTTGACAATATTACCTAAAACATAATATATAACTTTATTAATACACATTTTTTTAAGTGGCACTTCTTTATTATGTTTCTTTACTTCTTGTGGAGTTTACTGATGGATGTCTATACAAGTTATTGGTTGCTCAAACAACCTCTGGAGTAACTATACTATTGTTTTAATAAACAAAATATTTACCTAGAATATCATACAAAATATGTTATTTTTATATCGATGATCACATTAAAAAAATGTATAGTAAAATATATTCTACTTGTATATATTTTCTGATTTCTAAGGTATAAACAAAATGTATTTATTAATTATTTGAAGTAATAACCTAACACCGCCAAAGGGAGCTAGACATTACTTACAAATTCCATTTCAAGCGAAAGTTCAATTTCCATCTTTCCTTTTTTTACTGTAATACTAGTGAAATTAATATAAATTCATTGTTTATATTTGTTAATTTATGCTAAAAGAAATATACTTCCAACAACACATTAGATTTCGAGCACAGATACTAAAAATAAATGGATTAGGTATTCACAGCAGAACCTAGATAGACAGTGGGGAAACAAAACCATAGAACAGCAATGATTTTACACACATGCAAAGACTAGTAAAGGTACTCTGTGACCATAGATCTACAACAAAATCACACAATCGTTATACGACTTGTTATTAACACCTGACGTGCAGCGACAGTACTCTATGACAGAATATGATTGTGATGGACCAATGAAGATCCCAGCAAGAAGGGTGCGGAAGCTCCTGTCAAGGTTTTTCTGGAGAAGAAGAAAGGTCAAGGAAAGTATTGTTCTTATATCTGAAGCAATGTCGTAAGAAAATCGCAAAGTATAGGGCTCAAAAGTATGAACAGACCCGTTTTTAACTAAATTCATCATTATTAAAGTTTATTAATATACATTAGCAAGGTCTAGTAAGAGTTTTAAAGAAGAATTTATGAACAGTTCAAGAAAACACTTCAGATTACGACGGATTAATAATCGTCTATGATGCACGAGGTAAAACGTGTTATGAATGTGTGTACAATTAAGTTTAACAGATGAACAGTGGGCGAAAGTGCAATGGGAAGTATTATTTCATTTTTTGGTGTGTTTAATTTATCTACCAGCTGGTACGTGCAAATTATGATTTCTTTATATTGTTCATGTTATACAACAATCATAACCACTGCTCTGTATTACATGGATAAGTTTTTTAAAGTTATATTATTAAAATAAAATGTTCTTATAAAGTGACCCACGAGTTTTAATTATTTTATGCCTAAAATCATCTTACAAAGTTACAACCTTACTCGGATTAACTACCACAATGGAGACTGCTTCAAGGTAAGCAGTTAAAATTACAGTCTAAAAAAGTTAAATTCATTTCTTATAATTAATCAAATGGAATATTTTTTTTATTTGTAACCCATTACGTTACAAATTTTAGACAGAGCAATAACTTCAGATATGCATGCAGACTGCGTTAGTACAGATAACAATTCCACTCCACAATCCATGTAACTTAGTCCAGCACTACCAATACCATCCATTTCAGTTGTGAATAAATTAGGCGATGATAACCACCTAGGTTTTTCGCCTTTAAAACTCCCCCAAAAAACAAAAAAAAAACTGTTGTAAATTAAATTCAAATAAAATTAGGGATGTGTCGATACCAGATTTTTCGATTCTCGATACCGATACTTTGAAAAATCGATTCTCGATTCCCGATACCGATACCAAAAAAAAAAAAAAAAAAACAGCGAAAAAAAAATAAATAAAATGAAGAATGTCCGCAAAGAATACGACGTCCGAATATTATTAGCGCTAATTTTAAAAAACGCCGGCGTTAAAAATAATTTAAGTACCACAGTAAAATTAAATGCCCGAAAATGTAAAAAATCTATGCCCGAATATAATTAGTACCAATTTTATGAACTACTATTGGTGAAATGTTATTAAAAATAAAATGACGAATGTCCGCAAAATAATACGACGTCCGAATATTATTAGCTCTAATTTTATAAAACGCGGCATTCAAACGCAATTTAATATACAACAGCGTATGTCCGCGAAAAACCTACTCCCGAAAACAATCTAATGTCCGCATAAGAAAATACAATTAACCTAGTGCAATGAAAAACACGTGAGAGTTTCAGTAACGAAATATCAGAATGCGCTGCAATTTAAAATAAAACAAGTTTTTAATTATTCGGAATAATATTTTTACGACTGACTATGATTGCGTTACTCGGAATATCATATGTTTTGTTTCTGAACGTTCAATTCGGATAGGTTCAGAAATAATCGGAACTTCAATCATGGAAAATTTGATTCGACGGCGTCCGTTTAGTCCCGCCGAAGTCTGAACAACTTGTTAGAACAAAGTACTGTAATATCAAGTTAATAACGCTGTGTGTAAATACTTACAGTAGCCTATTTAGTGCAGTGTTTTAATCATTTTTTTTATTAAATTAAAATATTTCGTCGATTTGTTCGGGTAATTAAATTGTGCAGGCCTACTCACTTACAAAGGTCGACCAAGCGCTCGGCTGACTCAACAGCCGCCGCTGTTTCGTTGAGCGCCCAAACTCCCTGAAATCTACAACTCAGCTGATTTTGCGAGTAAAAACCTTTAAATTCGGAATTACGTGCACGACGTGCAGTTCTGTAATGTGCTGTATTTATTTATTTACAGTACATTTCCGCTTTCGGATAATCGACGCTATACTGAATTAACATATTAATTTGATTAAGTTTAGTTAGTTGAGGATATAATATGTGGAAACTTAACCGGAGTAGGCTAGTCTTTTCAGGAATGACATCGAAGTGTGGCAATATTTTATAATAGACGTTGAAAGTGATGGAGTGCCAAATTTCATGTTTGTAGGCCTCGTGGTTTTGGAGAAACTGTGATGAGTCAATGGTATTTGGCTTTTATAAGTATAGATTAAATACAGTACTAAAACTAGGGTTATAGTTATCTAAAATAATGGTATTTTATTTAGTATAAATTTTGAGGAAAAATGTTTTTTTAATAAATAAAAAATAACATAATTCACTTGTAATTGTTTTTTAAGTATTGGTGACAAAGTAATTAAGGTAAAATTTACAGCATATAACTTTCACAGAATTGGGACACCAGCTAGACGGTTTCCGAAGAAAGTTGACATAACTCTACAATACCACCCTTGCAGCCTCATGGGGGTTATATTATGGTATGGCAGCTCTCCATCCCAAACCCATGAAGAAGGTTTTGGTTTGGAACTGCAGGGGTAGGTTATGGAGTTATAGCGGTCTGCACGGACAATGCTTACATTTGTTATATAATATACTACCTGGCCTGATCCGGCTTTGCACGGATAAACAAATCAAAGTTAAATGTATATTAACAAAAACAATATATCAATAAATATATTATACTATGTATTTCTTATGGGGATTTTTAGTAACTTTGACCTCCCCAAACCCTCCTAAAATTTCAATTTTTGTTTAAACCTTTCTTAGCGAGCACCTCCGGCCCTAGAGGAAGCTACATACCAAATTTCATTCCAATCCGTTCAGTGGTTTTTGAGATTTCGTGATGAGTCTGTGAGTGGTATTTGGATTTCATATATATATATAGATTGACTTGAATTAAAGAGGTTTTTAATGTGATTTGAGAAGTAAATTAGGGCTTTCCAAAAATTATGAATTAAGTTCTCGAATAATTCATGAGGTCTTTTACCTTTACCAAATGACAAACATTCCTACCAAAGAAATTTCGATTTAATTAAGTTTAAGGCATTAGACACATCATTTCAAAGGTTAAACTTGTATTTTAAAGAAATAACAATCACACACTAATTGAAACCATTCAATTACTTTGTTTACGATTACACACCTTTAAGTACTCGTGATGTTGTCCACAACAACTTCTCGTAATCGTAGGATCGCATGATTCGTACCAATTCGACAGGACCTTGTGATGCGAGTATTATCAGTTTGCTTTCCTGGTTACCATAAGCCAGAATCTGCAGACAGTCTGTTACGATAGCCAGAAACTTAACATTATTTCGCTGTAGAAGTGCGACCATTTTCTGTAAGCCTCCTGCAAGTCGGACTGCCATTTTGGAGCCTTCTTGATGCAGTAACAAATTGTGTAATGTTGTGATGGCATAGAAAAGCACAGACTCAACTGGAGAACTGAAAAAAAAAACAAAAACAATGAATTAAGATGACTTCTTACTTACAGCCAATGTAAATGCTTAGTCATTATACAGTTATTTTTCATATCTAAATAAAGATTATACCATCGACTGAAGTTAATTAAGCAGTTAAACACAATCTTTCAGAATGAACTTGAAATGCGTCACAGCAATTATTCTTAAGAAATTAATGAAAAAGTTAATAAAAACATAGGTCTAAAAACACTTTTTTAATTACAGCTTGTGAAAGATATAAATAATTCTGAATTTAGCCCCAAGGAACTTCTTGGGGCAAAATTAGAAGTATTATACATGCATTTTAATCAGAATACACCATAGTACGAGTTTATATTCATAAATTTAACTCCAGACTTTTATGATAAGATAGCAATAATTTAGACCAAAAGTCCACGAGAGTCAGTTTTAAATAAAATTTTATGTTTGTAGGCCTAATTTGTTTCTTAGCTGTCAAGAATGAAGTAAACAAAAAGAATTGTAAAAATACATACATTTTAAATGATTTCTAACCTCAAAACCGTTCAAATATCAAATGCAAAGAGAGCAATGCATAAAATCAACTGTTTCTAGAACCTAACAAGTTTCACGCACTTTTATTTTTATTATTATTTATTTTAGCTGCAGTACTTTTGGAAATATTACAGTAGAACTCCAATTATCCGGATCGCCAATTATCCGGATCAGATTTGAATAAGAACATAGTCAAACGGATGCGAGACTTGGCGGCGCGTAATCGATTTAAGGTAGCAAAACAGCTGACTCTGCCTCTTATGTTAAAAAAATAACGTATTTTACATTGATTTAGTATTGTTTGTAAATATTACATAATGAAAACATTGTCATTGATATTGTTCTTTCATAATAAATATCGTAAATGTTCTCTATTGTGTTTTGTTTACGTTTTTCTCCTAAAAACGGCCTTTTTTTTTGAGAAAAATCCAATTATCCGGATTTTTGATTATCCGGATCGGGTCCAGTCCCAATTAATCCAGATAATTGGAGTTCTACTGTATTATCAACTAAACGTTTCCAATGGAACAACCTCTGTCCAATATCATTAATAATTTATTTATGTAATACAAATACTATTTCGGGTACAAAACTTTGACTCCCCAAAACCTGTTTAGTTCTAATATATAAAGTCAGCAAGCTTTATTACTGTCAAATTTCATCTTGTCACCTTTAGCCATTCCAGAAATGTGACTGCAACAGGCAAGAAACATGAGAACCCTAAACATTTAATTTAATAAAAAATGAATATTCAGTCGTTTTGAAAAAAATTTGTTAAAAACACAACAAATTGGAATAAAAATACTTTTCTTTAATTATTTGTAAAATTGCCAATAAACAATGAAATTTTATAATAAAACGAGTGGAATATTTTATTTCTGATAAGTAAATATAGTAAAACCCTGATAACATTTTTTTAAATTATTTAATTGAAAATGAATCACTAAAAACTCCCAAAATCAACCTCTGCAAACGATAGTTTAAAATGTACAACTATTTCTGTCACAAAAATTATAACAGAACAAAATTTTTCTTTGTATCTAATTTATTTAAATTACCGACTGTACCGCTAAATTAATACAAAGCTCTTTTAAATGTCGAAGTTATTGTGCCAAATTTAAAAAATGTGAATTCATTTTCAGTATTCAGGTCACTAATTGATCAAAATAAAGTTTCTTATCGTTGTTTCCGTCAAGTAACCTCTTTTTTTTGTATTTGTGACGCGTTTAACCCTCAAAGTGGCAGACTGCATTCTCTCTGGCGCAAACCTTAGCAAGAATTTGCATATATTTGCTTAATCGATAATTTAATCCACTTAAATATCATCCAATCGTAATAAAACTGGCACCATTGGAAAGGAAATGAATTAAATTTCAATTTTTGTATTTACAACTTTTTCGTAAAACGTATATTTACATACGTAATCATCGTTTTAAAATATGCATATCGTGCTACAGCTATTTCCACGGGCGAATCTGCATATACAATTGTACTGTTATTTCCCTCTTCTTCAACGTTCAAGCACACCTACTGAAGTATTTATATCAAGATTATAAAGCTACCATTGGATTCGTCAAGATTTTATCTTTCTAATGGTGCCTTCCAATCAGATGTCACTATTTAACAGGTTTTATTCAAACAATTTCTGTAAACCCTTGCGATTGGACAGTTTTTCAACCAATGAAACAGATATTACGCCTACTATATCACATGTTTTGACAGATTGTTTTACACCATTTTGTAGAGAAAAGACTGACCTTTCTAACGGAGGGAATTGAACTAGAATAAACCAGTTTTTTGTTTGTCTAGACAGTAGTGAAAAGTACATGATTAGAGCGATCGGGTGTGACCGATTGCTCCGTCTCATTACCACGTAATTCAACGCACCCTTCTTGTAAGAACTTTACCGACGGCATGTCATTTTGTTATTCAAATAAAGATAACTTAAACACTTTTGTGAACTAAGGAAAGACAATTATACCGTTCTTTTCTTTGATTTATCCTTTAAACTTTGTTATAATAATATTTCATTTTTGGGCAAAGTATATATTAGCAAATTACGTTTCAATCGAGGCCTAGATTTGTTAGCAGTCGTGTATTTGGAACATAAAAACTGTTTTTTTCAAAATACGAAATTTGAATAGGAAATTACTAAAAAAATACAAAAAAAATGTTTACTACTTGTTATGTAGGCCTAAAGTTGAACTTTTTCCTTTCGTTACTTAACATTTTTTGTTTCTTGAGCTAATAACTTTTACAATTTCAAAAGAAACTAATTTTTAGTGGCATATTTGAATTCTTTGAAGTTTCTTCTACTAAAAAGCTATTGAACACTTTTGGATTTGGGTTCATTTACTATGTTTGGCAAATTTTTAAAAATTTGTTTGCAAAACGCTATAATGGGCTTTTCAATTTTAGCTTTAACGATGCCAGTTCTAGGGTTAAGGACTTTTATCCTATCTTCAGACACAATAAATAAACTACACAACCGAGGTCATCAAACATTAAAATTAATTACACAAAACACATTTAAATTACGTTTTAGTGTGCATCTAAGGCAGTCGCCATCAGAAAGTGCATACTACAACGTACTTCACTAAGTTTGCTTACTGAAAAAGAGGTCACTTGACGGAAACAAAGGTATTTATTTTTTTTAAATGTGTACTTAACTCCAATGTTTTTTTACACCAGTTTTCTTGGAAACTACGGGAGATAAAGTTCTAAAACCAATATCTTCACAGGCAATATGGTCCCAATATTTTTTATTTTCAAGCCACAATTTATAGTTGTAGATGAAATCAAGCAAAACTCTTCGAAAAGCATAATTCAAAACAAAACATTTCCAGAACTATTTATGAGCAGTATATTATTTTAATAAGAGTTCACCTGTGAAGTTAGTTAAGATTAATTCTGAACAAAAGCGGTCAATCGTCGTCTCACTAATAATTTTGTACTTCACAGCTACACAATTTCGATGAATTCTTTAAAATTTACGAAATGTTATGACAATTACCTGAGTAATTTGACCAATGCAGGAATACCGCCGCTCTTAAAGATGGCCAGTAAACCTTGTCTGTGGTGTGATAAGTTGTGTAATGTGCCCACAGCTCCTTTTGTCGTTTCCAAATCGTTACTGTTTGATATTGCTCGCACCAAAGCAGCTACCATCTATTTGAAATAAAACCATGTGCTTTAGAAACTATCTCGTATTTTGCTTGTAAATATAAATTTATCAAAAATAATAAAAGCAGTAGAACTTAAGTTAATTTGGATTAACTGCGACTTGTCTTTGTCCATAAGGATGAAGTATTAAATAAATTAAACTCAAAATATGTTAAAAACCAAATTTACATCAATCAAACCATATGTTGAAGATACTAGTGACACTTTTGATATTTGCTGGATTCTTAATTTTAACAGGATCAGTAACAGGAGTGCATTTTCCAGAATCACTACTCTCGCAAAAATACTAATGCCACAGGGCGATTCGGGAGATTGTTATTGCTAAGTATCAGTCAAAACCAGCATTGATGCAGCTCTAACTTGACTTACATTTAAAGAGCAGATATTATGTAAAACAAGAAATTTTTTTTTTTCAAGATCAAACTAAAGTAAAATGCATTATTTCCTGTATATTTAGTCAATTCAAGATTTTCAGGTGTATGATTGACAAGAAATCACCAGATATTATGTTTTTTCTCACAGAATTTGGCTTACTTAAACATAAACATGTACGGTAAAGGTCAGCTCGATGAAATATAAGTAGTGGACATTTCCAAACATTAATGGTATTGTTTATTTGTGTTTTAATGGATTGTCTGAATCATGCAAAGTTTAAAATTAATAGAGCACAATTTAAATAAGTTCGACTTTAACTTTTTTATTGTTTTGTTTTTAACTAAATAAATATTTGAATACAAAAGTCGCAAATTAATGATTACCTGTGGACTGTTCATGATAGCATGTCGAGATGCCTCTTTCTTGGACAACTGGTGCACCATCATGGCTGCTTGGGATACGACTACCTGGTCTTCATCGTTCAACAACTTTATTAATTCTGGAATTGCACGGGTAGCGAGGTCCGCATCATCCTGAGAAAAAATAAAACAATACAAATAGTTATCACAAAAACCTTCACAAATACGTATGAAACTTGAAGCAATCAACTCCTACAGCAGCGAGTGTATGTACACTCGTCCGTTAGTAACAACATAGTATAACGCGTGCTCGTATAAAATTACTATAATTTTAAAGACACATATGTTAGGTTATTTAGCAGCTGTCAACAATAAACACCACTTCAGCCATATAACAGCCGATTTAGCTCATCATCTGTAATTATTAAAACAAAATCTAGCTTAGATTATGCTTTGGGATTATGTTTACAAGTTTATAACTTCTTATAATGTCTGGATGTTGTTTTTGTATATATGTTATAAAACTAATGTAGGCTACATGATCGGCTTGAAGTTAGAAGTCGTTGCAAATTGTGTATTTTTACTTTCTCTCCCCCCCCCCCCCCCCCCCCCCCCACCACCATCCGCCGCAGGTGGGTTTTTTGGGGATGTCTGTCCGTTTGTCTGTTAGGATGTGTACAGAGCTGGAGACCATATTAACGGTCCGATTTTTATGAAATTTGGTATGTAGGTGTAGTTCTGGAATATCTCCAGAGTTTTTTTCATTTTTCAAATTTTTGATTTAAAGGGGTTTTATCCCTTAAAAATGGCCAAAAAACTAGAAAAATCAAAATTTCTAACAAACGGCTCTAACAATTTTGATAAAATTTGCCTTAGTAGTAGCCCTACCATATGCAAAAAAACCCCAACTTTCTAAAAATTCTCGTTTAGGTAGTAATAATAATAACTGATTTTTGGGAGGTTTTTAGCCAAAAAGGAACGATTACAATCCTTTTGGTTTACTTCATTTTTGACAGTCTAAAAAACAACGTAGGCCTACAAACATAAAACTATGTTTTAAACTATTACTATCTTGAGCTATTGTTCTGAATTATTGCTATTTTAATACGTACATAAACTTCTGTTACTTTAAAAATAATCGAACAACTACAACTTGTCGATGAAAACTTATGTGAATTTTAAAATTAACAATAATACAGTATTGTATAAATTACAGTATTTAAAATATTTAAGGTTAATTTAAGGTTAATATTTGAGGCTCTGTACATTTACCACGTTGAACATTTGTAACGGCGTGTACCCAGTTAGTCATAGGTTGTTATTTATAGGCCTAAATTCATTCTTCTGAAGAATGAAGCAAACAATTGTGTTTCTAAATGTACTTCTTCAACGACTTCTAACCTCAAAACAAGTCGAACAATGTAGCCAACACTAGTTCTACAACACATCAACTTAATAATTGAAGTTATACGTTTCTTCATGTGTATCAAATTAATCTACACATGATTTTTCATAGGATCCTACTAGTGTTACAAAATATTTCAAAAATATTCAAAATTTTTTGTTTAGGCCGTCTACGTAGACTCTTTATAATGAAATCAAATATTGGTCCGTTTTAAAAGTAAACCATTATAAGAAAGTGTAATGGTAATACATAATAATAATGTATTAAAAGTTATTATTAAAAAAAAACTAGATTAATGAGATATTATACAGTAGACTCTCATAAATCCGGATCTCGAAAATCCGGACTCCGGAAAATCAGGACCGCTAATCAGGAATATTTTTTTTAAATAAAGAATCCGTAAAACTCACACAATTAGGCCTACTCTGCATAGCAAAAATGACATGTACTTTGTACCTTCGGGCGGTCCATGTTTCAATGAAATTTACGTCATTTAAGGCTAACAACAGACACCGGTGTACGGTACACTAGTGTACGGGACACTAATGTACTATCAATTAAATGTGTGTCAACAGATGAGACTCTGAGTAGCGCGCTAACAGATTCTGTGGCTCTACGGTGTCTCTCCCGCGAGAAGCTGGGACACCGGACAGTGTCCCGTACACCGGTGTCTCGTCTGTTGTTAGCCTAAGATTCACAAGGCAGTGGAAATTTTTGAGTGGATGTGTTAGTTAAGTTATTTTTTCATTTGCTGCAATAAATCTCTAGGATTAAATTTTCATTCCTCATGTTTTATAAATAAATTCCCAACTTGTATTGTTGTTTTAACGTACTGTGTTTCTTATGTTTATTTAAAGTGTTTGGAACAGTAATGTAGATTTATTTTTATTAAAACTGTTGAATACTGTTCACAAACTTAATTTTTTCATTTCTATGTTTTAATTAATTGCAGTCCAGCACTGTATTATGTACATCACAGTACCATAAATAAGTTGATGTGCCAGAGTGTTGAAGTGTCGTTGGGTATCGACACGGCAGCAATATTATGTGAGGCTTTCCATCGCTCTTATCGGCCGCACGGCCGACTTATGCCCGACTCCGGGAAATCCGGATCAGCCATCCGCCCCATTAGTCCAGATTTTTAAGAGTCTACTGTACTTATAAATAATATATGTATTTTCTAAAATGGGTTTCAACGAAAATTTTGAAACCAGTGATGCAAGTGAGCTATAGTAATAAAACTTTAACAAAAAAAAAAAAAAATAAATAAAAAGCTATAATTATTCAAATTTAAAGAAAAGCTTAATGTTTTGAAGTTTCAAGCTATGATAAAAGAAAACATACTCAAAGTTTGCAATTACCTGATAGTTGATGAGGTTCACAACGGCGTGCTTTAACATTTGACTGGGTTCTGCTAAACGCTGAACCGCAGTGGGCTGTGCCTGATCGAACTGTGTCGAAGGTATCTCGATGCCCTCCTCAAGGGTCTCAGGGAACATGGCTGCACGGACTCGTTGAGAACGAGTCTGGCTCAGTTGTTGATTCATTTCTATAGATAAATACAACAAAGAAAAACTGTTAGCACTGAAAAACTTTTCACTAATCCAAGTTTATTAAATTACATTTGGTTTAAATGTTTTTAAAAAGTCAACAGAAAATTTTAAACTGAAATTACTATACATTTAATCCTTAAGTGAGCACTTGGGGTGTATTTTAATCCCCAGGTAGGAAATTTTTTTAATAAAAATAAGAGTTGTGGCAACCCTGCCGTCCTGCTCTGTAAGACTAATTCACAAAAATCCTATCAACATTGAAACCTAAAAACTGATGACTCTGAGTCAGACTGTAGTCTTCACACGTTATCTTTTCAAAATGCAGAAGGCTCTTTGATATTAATAGCCAGGAAAATCCAGTACCTTAGAGAAGAGGGCCAACAATTTACTTACTAACACTTAGTTAAGAAATCAATAAACGTTGACGGGCAAGTGATTCTCTTCCAAGGAATTTAACCTTTGACATGGCCAACATTCGGTGGATTTTAAAAGTATTGGAGACAGGGTGTTGGTTTTGCTAATAAAAAGTTAATTTTTAGTATCGGCCGAACTATTACAAGTTCTACCATAATCATTAACATTCAATTTGGAAATAAAAACATTAACTTTATTTGGCAAATCATTCCAGTTAGTACATTTATATCTTATATGTATTCTAAACATATAAGATATAATTGTATAAAGGAATTTACAAAGGAAGTTATTGAGATCTTCGAATATTGATCAAAATAATAAATTTATTGAATGAATAATAAAACTTGATGTAACTTTAAGAAACATAAGATTCATATCAGGATTTGAACCCAGGATCTTTTGATTTACGCGGAAATTCAGAAAGCGGAAGATGTTGGGTTCAAATTCTGGTCTTGGTCTTTGTTTTTTCATTTCAAATTTAATTACTTTAACCCTTGCTTAGGAAGTGTAAAATTATTGGAAATTTAAAAAATTCAAGTCCTATAAGAGTACTAGAGAAATTCATTTACATTGTACGAGCACAAATAATTGTGAAAGTCAAAAGAACGTTGAAAGCCAAACTTACCATCAACTTGTTCCTGAGTGAAGCCTTGAGTAAACCCCTGATCCAGGTCGAACATGAGTTGATCATTCTCCATATCATCCTCCTTGCCAGTGAGGGATGGAGCCTGAGTGGTAGCTCCAGAATGTATTCCTGAATCTCCGAGGTAAGAATTTTGTTGCCACATCAAAGTCTGTTCCTTTGCACCTAGCGGCATATCGCCAGGCCCTTGATAGTTCACTGAAATAACACCAAGTAATTTAGTGAAAGGCAGAATTTAAGGAAAATATAAATGTTTATTGAAATAAAAGAAAATTTTAAACCTACCCCACAATTATATCATTTTTCAAAAATAAACTTTAATCGACTTATTATTATTGAATATTATACGGAATAATAATAGGTACTTAAAAAAATATTTATTCCTACATTTTTAATTAGACAGAAAGTAAACTTACATTAAGTAAAAAAAAAAACACTGTGATATCGAAATGGTTAAAAAATATATTTGTATTAATGAAAGGGTTGACATTGCACGTCTTTCAATGTTTGTCTACTGTTAGATTAACTCCATGATCCAAAAATCACAATTCTAAATGTGCGGTACCACGAGCCAATCACAGCACATGAAGGGCCTAAAAATAGGAAAACCTTGAAAACAGCCAATAATATGGATCTTGAGGATGCTTTCTTTATATTTGTGGTTCACACAAAGAAGGAGCTTGGGTGAACCAATATCAGGTCTACTTCTTTGCGAAAAAGCTCTTGATTTTAATAAAAAACTCGACGGGCCTCTTGACTTTAAGGCTAGCAATGGCTGGCTAAGTAAGTTTAAGCAACGGCACGGAATAAGACAGCTCGATGTTCAAGGGGAAAGCTTATCTGGCGACGCTGTGGCTGCAGAAGCATTTGCAAAAACATTCGAAAAAATTGTAGTTGATAAAGGGTTTTCAAGGAACGATGTTTTTTAATGCTGATGAGACCGGCGTGAATTGGCGCTCATTGCCAAGAAAATCTCTCGCATCCCATAATGAAACACGAGCTACCGGATACAAAGTGAGCAAAGACAGGGTAACGGCTTTGGTTTGTGCAAATGCAAGCGGTAATCACTCTCTTCCTTTAATGCTTATTGGTAAAAGTAAAAACCCCCGTTGTTTCAAAAACTTGTATTCCTGTCACTTACAGGGAACAAAAAAGCTCTTGGATGACATCTGATATTTTTATTGATTGGTACTCCAACACGTTTATTCCAGAGGTAAAAAAAAGTTCAGACAGAAAGAAGCAAAAACAGTAAAAGTTTTGTTAATAATCGATAACGCCCCAACTCATCCTGACATTGATTAAGACTTCTCAGTTAAGGTCCTTCCACCAAACGTATCAGCCCTCCTCCAACCAATGGATCAGAGGGTTATAGCCAAAATCAAGAAAATGTACAGGAAAGAAGTGCTTCGGCAGTTACTTTTAGCAGACCGAGACGAAGAAAGTGTGATTGCATTCACACAAAAATTAAACCTTAAGGATTGTTGCTATATTCTGGTGGATTCTTGGGCAACTCTAACAGAGGAAAACCTGAAAAAAGCTTGGAATAAGCTATGGCCTAGGCCTGCCAACAATGAAAACGAAAATTGTGAAGAACATGAAGAATCTGATATTGTTAATGAAATTGTCGATCTTTGTCGGGTTATTCCTGGGTTTGAGGAGTGTGGCTTGACTGATGCAACAGAGTGGCTCAACAGTGACAATAATAATCCAGGATATGAACTTTATAATGAAGATGAGATTCTTTCCATCGTCACCAAGGAAACCGATTCAGAAGACAACAGTGATGATGAACAATTTTTTGATTCAGGACCATCCCATGCCGATGCGTTCAGTGCATTTGAAACAGCAATGAACTGGTATGAAAAACAACCCGAATGCTGCTTGCCCCAATTAATGGTTTTAAAACAAATTTGAAATTTAGCAGCCAAAAAACGCACTTCATCATTTAAACGGAAAAAAATTAGTGACTTTTTTAACTTGATTTTAATTTTTCTACTGTAATATTTTCCTACGTTTACTTATGTACAGTTTTATACAACAATTTTATCTAAATAAACAATATTTTTGACTGTAAAGTATTTCTCATTTTTCAATAACACTTATGAACCATTTTAGCTGTTAAGTTATGTTTTGCACAATATGTTCTGTAATCCGAACGATTCGATAGTCCCCCCCCCGGTTTTAATTAGTTCGGATTAAAGCGGTTCTACTGTACTATCTTTTTATTTGGTTTTACAACTGGAAGCCTCTTCAACCTGAAAGGACGGAACTTCAGAATTAAAAACAAGAAACACTGTACATTATTTATTCAGAAATGTTGGCCAACTGCAACTAATGATTGTAAGGTCTGAGTAGAGTCCCGATATTTCGAGTTAAATGGGACCGAGAGTACCTCGGATTGTGAAAAACTTGAAATACACAGAATATGAAGAAGTTAAAATAAAACTACCGTTTATAGCCCTCGTATAACCGCAAAAATTAAAGTTTTATTAAATATACACTGAAGAACAACATCGGTTTTGTATTGAACACTCAAGAACAAATATAATTTTATATACAGTACAAAAATATAAAATTAGTTTTTACAGAAATCATAAATAATTTTTTGTTTAACTACACTACAACGTTTACAAGCAGACAACAACAGAATACGGTATCGGCTGCAGTAGCTTGAAGTTGTCGTTCACGTAGTGATAGTGCTGCATCCAAATTAGCGATTACAAATGTCGCACACAATACAGTAGTTGGACTTATTTATTTTTAAATAAATAAGACATGCCCGGATTGGTGTGGAGACATGACCGGATTGGTGTGGAGTGATCTTATAAGAGAGGCGCGGAGAAAACAACAGTAGCGGGAAAAGTTTGTTTCTATGGTACTTTTGTATATATATTGCAGGCGCTATTTGTAGCTCGTATTACATGGAACCTCGGATTATCGCGACTCTACTGTATTAGCATCAATAAAGATACAGTCCACTACATTAATTATAATTTGTAACCAAAGGAAACACTAACCAGCTGATACCCATCTTGTCATCTTGCTAATACAAATAGATCTACTTTAACTTTTAAGAACTAGTCCATAGTAATTTAAAAAAAAAACAAAACAAATAGTATTGTTTTAATTAGACAACACAGATCTTTATTTCAAAGAAACAAAGCGTAAATAAATATTATAAATAAAAGAGTGTACTCCGAACTACGTAATAGTACGAAGATAAGCTACACAATACATCATCACTTATGCACAATAGTGCATTATACAAAAGTACAATTTATGTGCGCTGACGAGGTTTGGCTAAGGCAAGAATCCTCTTGCTAGCGACATACTTCTGTGCGGTTGCTGAAACTGTAAACGCGTCTTCTCTAAAATCAGTATCCACCGCTTTAACTCTCTTTTTTGGTATCGCTAAACGGTTTATATTATCTGTCGCTTTATACGTTAGCGCACCTTCTTTCATTTCGTACGGATCAAAGTTCAAATTGAGTAAAGCTTCTGAAGGCACCTTACGTGGCTGTGCTAAAGCCACAATTCTATCTGAAAGAGGAGGCCTTTCTTTTAACTGAAATTTAGGAGGCTTAGGACGTTGCCATTGGTGATGAAGTGCGGGTGTAGCCAAAAACTTAATACGTTCCAAGAGCTGGCTCAAAGGCTTGCGTTTCTTTTTAAACGGTGTCTCTGGAGGTTTTGGAATTTCTTTTGGTTTTGACCGAATTTGTATCCACTCTTCCAATTCAGATCTCAGATGGCGCTCCCATTGCTCTTGTTTTTTCGTCTTGGGCGGGGGAGGTGGCACTTGTGGTGGAGTTTTAGGAATAGCCAGTTTCGTAAGCCTATCTGAAGGTTTATAA
>JAGFPH010000027.1:360926-405340 GCA_018207615.1 Philaenus spumarius
TATGATTATAATATTTGTATAATTATAATATTTCGTCGTATTATCACATTATTTATAATTCGAATGAGTTGCCTAAACTGTTCGTTTCAAAACAACAAGAACAATCCGGCAACGCTGGTAGATCGGTGAGAAAAACATGTCGGCACTTTACAATGTAATTCTCCATAAGGAACTTTTTATTTGAAAGTTTTTAATGTTTTTAATGTTGTACGTGTTGAAGATGGTTAAATATTGGTTTCCCGGCATCAGTGAAGTGTATAAATACTATATTCATTAAGAAAAAAGTTCAGGTTTGTGTGTTTATAGTAGTTTTGATTGACAAGTTAAAGTAAACAAATACCCTTTACTTAAGTTACGTAGGCCTACACATGAAGCATTCACAACGTTTGAAAGTTGTAATCCATGGATATTTTTTGCCAATTTCTGCAAGTCAATATACCTACATCGAAGGAATTTGTCACATATGTCTAGTGTTGGTTTTAAGAAAGATTTACGATGTTTACTCAGTACGCGTTAAGTTTACAATATATAGGCCTATGCCTCACTGCTGTTATTTTTGTAGACTGAACCTTTTTTTTAGAAAAAGAGTAGTGGTGCCAACCGGTTTTGCAATTTGTATATAAAATAGGCAATATTTTAGAAAACACTAGGCCTATTTCTTCTATCACGATTTGGTTTCAACCTAAAATAACCTAAACTAAATTAACTTATAACCTCCAGTCACAGTAAGTTTCCAGGGCAAAAGTTTACATTACGACCCCTACGCCATATTGCGACAGAGGTGCCAACGTATAGCCTATGTAAAAAAATGCTCTAATAGGCCTATGTAATTGAAATGTTTAATTAATTCTATTTCTAAAAGTCTTAAATTAATGAAAACAGAAAATAAAACACTTCAAACTTAAACTCAATTCACAACTTATTTACTGTAACTCAGGATGTATCTTTTCAATGACATCGAACTGTGCATACAAACCTAAATAATCACGACTGCCAGACTCCGCTATTCCTACAATTTATCATCACTCCATAAAATATATGGTGTAAATTTACTGTTCGAACCTCGGCTGATATTTTGAAGACGAACATTGTTTTACATTCTACTGTTAAATGTTGAATACAGGTAAAATATAGGCCTACTGTGACTAAAGACTACTACAAGTTAGAACTTAAGGCTATTTTTTTTTTTTTTATTATTCTTGCATTTCTCTTGCCGTAGACCAGCCGAGGGTCGAACAGTAAATTAGCTCCAAATATATCCTACAACCAAACAGGAACACACATAATTTTCACTTTATATAGTTCTGTAATAGCCTACATAAATACAGTAGAGTTCAGAAGAAAATACCAATTTTTTAAACATAAAACCAGTAGAAATTTAAAAGACATTCATGAAAAAACTTACATTAATTAATTAAAAGCTGCCGCAACAAGCGTACTGTGAAACGGATACAGGGTCCGTGAGAAAGAAGGATTAGATACAACAGCTAGGCACTAGTAGTGTTGTTGCCACCTGTCAGTTGCATTCATCCGTTTTTTTCCTCGTTATCTCGAACGAATTTTATTTTGTTCTCGATCTTTTTTCAAGACGATGCGGTACTAACGGACAGAATACAGGATGACAAAACGGACAGTTTGAACAACCTAGCCTATTTCTTCCCATCTGTTTTTAGAAGAAAATGGACTCGTAACGCAAAGGAAGGAAAAATACAGATGGTGTAAACCTACACTAAGGCGAGATCAAGAGCATGTGCCACGTGTGATATGAGTTCAGTTTGAGCATTCACCACCTCTTCGCGTTCCTCCGAGGTGATCAACGCTGTATAAAACTGACTCTAGCAGATGTCCCCGCACTTAATTTACGCCTTAACAAGTCAATACGTTGATATTATTCATGAAATTCGCCTATTCCGAATTCCCGCTTTTTAAACTGAACTATTAGTTCGGAATAGCGGGACTCTAATACCATACTCAATTTTTACCATAGGCTACTTTTTATCAAACTATATAAACGTAAAGATGTTCACTCTTCGGTACATTGAATCAATCCAAATTCTAACTTAGAACAGCCCTCCTTTAGTCACAGTATTGTGTGTTTACCAGCATTCAACAGTATAAATGTGCTTAGGTTGATATCACTGCTCTGTTTCCTAAAAAAAAGTTGGTCGTCTGTAAACATATCAGCTGGGTGTCTTAAAGTAAATTTACACCAAATTTTATATTTTTGTTGAAGATGTAAAATATAAATAGCCTACATTTGTATACTATGTGATATGTATAGCTAAATTACAGAAATTAGAAACAACTGAGACGTTACGTGTAATAGGTAAAACACAATTGCATAATATTTTAGGACATAGGCCTAAGTTGAAGTGTAAGATCGAGTTAATTCACCTGAGGCTATATTCAATGTTTGGTTTTATGGTTTATTCTTTTATATTTGCTTTAAGTTGTTAATACTTGATTTGCCGCAGTCAGTGAAATGAATAATTTCATTATATTTAAAGGAATAAGTGAAGTTTTGTTTCTTTTCATTTGAATTGATGGTCACGCTCATCTGCAATAGTAGCCTACCTTTAAGTTAATAGGCTTGTGTTAAGACATATATATATATGCCTATAATGTAATTTTGTGGGTTTGATTTATTTGAAACTAAATATGCAAAAGAATTAGGCCCTGATTAACTCTTTTGTAGCCTATTCATACTTCCTAAGACTTTAGTTCAGAAAGATGTTAAATATTTTTTGAAAACGGGGATGTAGGCTATCATAATTTTATAGCCTAATATACACAATCTTCTGTTTATAACTTAGGTTAAGTTAGGTAACATTACTCAATAGCCTACTAAGTAAGTAAACTTCCATATTGCTATGAAATAAAAAATATCCTTGTTAGCCTACAAGTTATTAGCCTAGATTAATCAACTGTCAACAAAAGTTAAAACATTTTGGCTAGCCTACAAAATAAGTTGGTAGCCTAATAATTTATTTTTGAGATTAACAACGTCTCTTGCATCTTATAGAAGCATGTAATTTTTTAAAAATGCAAACTACTTGGTTAGCCTTGGTCTAGGAAACTAGCCTAGGCCTAGCCTGTAATTATTATTGCAATTAGGCCTACAGCAAGTTCCTAGGCCTAGTTTATGGACGGTAGTCCCTACAACAGCTAACATATTCATAGGTAATAAAGAAATAAACTCAATATTTGATAATCTATAAGCAATAAAACAGCAATTTATAAAATTAATCTTGTATTTGAGTGTACTTCACACATAGCCTAGGCCAAGATGTCCAACTTATTTCTATTGATTTCCTGAACAGTATAGCTAAATTACAATCCAATAACTAAAAATCATATTACTTATATCGAACAATAGTACCAAGATCACAATACACGCACGTTTAAGAGAATTTAACAATGAGGTGGACATGATTTATTACGAATCATGGATAAATCTGGAGAAAACCCTAGAGGTCTGGAAAAATCTGGGGTCGGCGACACCACACCCTATTTACAGCTAAAAATTACAAATAAGACAATGTAACACTTTAAAATTACTTTTAATACAAAGACAAAATATCACAAATACCCACCACTGCACTAGAGGAACCTAAGGAATTCCACCACCAAATCCCGTTTGATACAATAAATGACGTTTGTGAATCACCAGCTAGCTATACACTTGTTCTGTAATGGCGGCCACCCACAACATCCGATGAATCAAAATAATGTTTACCTTCTTCCACAAATGTCAGGTACAACAAATAGTACTAAAATTTTTACTTTTTATTTCGGTGAGCTTTTTTGACTTGAAGAATTAAAAGTATAGTAAAAATCTAAATTAACTAATTGTAATGGCAAATATAAAGTTATTTATGAGTTACAATTCGGGAATTAAAGTAACAACCATAATGAAGTGTATCCCTCCGCGGATTGATTTCTTTATGGAGTTCATGCTGTTCATGTAAAGAAAGAGTGAAGTTAGCTGCGATCTATTAGCGACAGCAGGAAGCATAACATTACGAATATTGAACAAATTAAAAAATAAAGAATTATTGTATAAACATACTCCTTAGAAAACACAAGAGGCTGTATGATTGGTTTTGTTTTGCCCACTGCCCAGTCAGTAATTTAATCTCTGCAAGACAGGTTTAAAAAAATATATAACACAAAAGGCTATTGCTTTCAATGAAATGTATATTTGTAATAGTTAAAATGGTTAAAGTGGTATTTGTAGTATGAATTATCCAGCTAAAGTTATTACCGTATATAGCCTACCTAGATGTAATTTGTGATAAATATGATTATTACAATAAATCCTATTACTTTAAATGAGCAATTCTTGTATCTATCTTTGTATCTGTCGCGGATCTCGAAAACGGCTCTAACGAATTCAAAGAAATTTTGTATTTAGGTGTAGTTTTGATTTTTAAGTACACCCATATAGTTGTATTTCGTGTAAAAACGCAATTTTTTGAGAAAATCTAATTTAAAAGTTGGAAAATTTTAACATATGGTCTTATGGGTTGCCATGTTGGTTACAAAATAACAACGAAATAGTAAATAAACCAATCAAAACAGCTGTTTATAAACAAGCCATGAGATTGACAGATTGAGTATTATCCAAAATCAGCTGTTCATTGGATAGTTTTTAATTACTGTTAAAAAACAATCTAATTTATACTGTTTTAGCACGTTAGAATTAGAATAAATTATTCCTGATTTAACAATTTATTTTGTCAAAAAAAAGTAAACTTGGCAAAAATGGATAAATTCTAATAGTCAATTTTGTAATATATTATAGGCCTGGCTCATTTCTGAAACATAGTATTGAGGTTATGTTTACTAATGTATATTTAGGCCTGGTTTCAAAACTTTAGTTGACAGAAGATAATAGAACTAGGACTAAAATCGTAATGAAAGCCTCTCACGTTTCTAAAGCATGTATTTTAGGTTATAATTAATCTTGTAATTACTGTTAATATATTTAAGCCTGGTTTCATAATTTTACAAACCAATGTACAAATGAGCCAAAGATTAGTGAGATTCTTTAGCGAATTTTCCAACTGCGAGCAAAGCGAAGCAGCCATCTGAGGCGGGGTTGGGAGGCGAAGCGTCCAGGGGCAGAGCCCCTAGTGTTATTAATAGTTCACATTACCTCTATAATATGTATTCATATTCACATACAAAATAATAAAATACGGTACATAATTAAATATTATGTGACAGATAGATCATTTTGTAAACCAATAAGGATTTAAAACAAAATTATTTCAGTATACAATTAAGTACTGTTAGCTATTCACAAGTTATCTTTTACATTTAGGGCCTATAAGGTATCTGGGGTCTTATAATTTCACTAAAACATGTTCACATCGACTCCTGATTCATGTCAGAAAGTAATAACAATGTTTTAATGTGTGTAACTAGTACATAATTAAATTCAAATACAGTAGGCCCTACTATTAAATGTCTTGTCTTAAATTTTCTGTGAAACACGAAATACGGTACCTCCATAAAAAGATTTCCCTAATTTTAAAAACTGGCAGATCTAACCATTTTATTAAATAGTGAAATCAATAGGTGCCAATATAAAGTGGCATGAAGACTTTGTCATCAATTTCAGTAGAACTGGTACGACAGATCAGTTTTAGTTCCTATTGTGATACAATATTGAACAGAACTTCGCTCAAGTGTCTCACGCTTGATTAGTCATTAACTGAATGTTAATATATACTGCTGTTACCAGGCTAATACAGTAGATACTCCAGTTATGAACATCACCACTGTGAATCAGGGTGAATATCAAGAAGTTTCACCAGGGAGTGACAGCAGCATCAAATTACTACTTAAGCTGCAGTAGTAGTTTCCCTTCAACTCTTTACCACCACAATTCGGAAAGCCTGTGGAACGGCTTTGGTTGCAATAGGGGATGATGTGACCTAGTGGACAGGGATGTATCCATAATTATACAAAAACATAATCCTTCATAATATATAGGCTAATTAATAAAAGTCCATCATTCACAAAACACACTAGATTCAGAAAGCAAGTTGGAAGTAAAGAATATGTGTAAAATCATAGCTAGTCTCGGTAGCGTAGAAATAAAAGAAAGTAATTAGAACGAAAGTTTTTCTTTTCCCGCGGACCTTCTCGCCATCTTTTCAGCTCGGAGGCCATCCTGACAGCTCCGAAGTTGAAGAGAACCAAGAACAAGCGGACCAAGCATTACACTGCTGCTAAGGCATTCTGTTATAATTTGTTCAAAGTTTCAAGTGTGGTTTTTATCAATAAGTCCCACTTAAGGTTCAAGTATAGTTTTTTTATACTTATGAACAAATTAAGTTTTTATATATCAGTAGTTTTATTGCATCTTTTTTAACTGAGCTGGGTAATATATGTCAATCAATATACTTGTGAGGTACACTTAAAAATTAGAAACAATAACATTATATTAAGATTTTATAGAGATTGTAATGTTAAATTTATATATAAATACCAATATATACAGGTTACTTAAAAAAGTAAATTCATAATATAGATTTATTTATTCTACTTTTAGATGAGTAGATGGATTTGGTATGATTTTGTGTGCAAAATACATAAGTTTGTTACCTAATAGTCACGTTCAATATGATGTCCATTGGTGATTTTGGAGACATAATTTTATATTATTTACAAGCAAAACATGTAGGCTACATAATTTATACTTTCTATCATAATGTGTTGTGCAAAATTAAACTATCAGAAAATCAGGTAACCTGATTGGTTATGCAAGTTTTGGGTTTACCAGCAGGAATTTAGAATCAGTTTTTCTGAACTGGTTAAATAAAGGTCTGTAGGCCTACTTCTACCACTATACAAATAAGTGCTCTCAGCTAAGGCTTGCATTCACCTCTCCTGATTTTAGATATTATATAAAAAAGTGACATAAAAACAAACAGTTGCAATCTAAACAGATAGTATATAAAAATGTTGTCATTGTCATCCATTTAAATAAACAGTACCAGGAATTGGCACATACTTTCTCACAAACATATTTAAATTATTAAATAGATTCACTGCGACTTCATAATTGTAGGTGGGGTAGGATAGGTGATTTATTAAAGTAGGAGATTATCTAATAAATGTTATTATTATTATCGAGAGAGAAAACTATTCGATCGATTTCGAACAAATTTGCACCAAACACGTCAATTAGGCCTGAAAAAAGGTTTTGAAAATTTTGAAAAACAACCCCCTTTATGGCCAAAAAACCCGAAAAAATCAGTTATTATTATTATTATTATTAGCTAAACAAAATTTTTTAGAAAGATGCAGTTTTTTGTATATGGTAGGGTAAATTAAAGGCTACTAATAGGCCAAATTTGATCAAATTCGTTAGAGCTGTTTTTTTTATAAAAAAATAACAACTGATTTTTTGGGGGTTTTTTGCCAAAAAGAGTGTTGTTTTTCAAAACCGTTTTTCGTGCATCTATACAGTTCTACTTAACATGTCTGGTGCAAATTTGTTTGAAATCGATTGAATAGTTTTTGCTCTAGCTTTGTATACATACAGACAGACAGATTGTAAAAAACACTTTTTTTTTACTCAGGGGGTCCCAAAACGGATATTTCCACAAAAATCTCAACATAGATTTTTTTCGCGATCACTGTACTTTCTCTATACTAATAGTATAGTGAGAAAGTAAAATGGCATGTATTTAAATTTTTTATGAAAGGATTTACTCCATGAATTATTATTTTTATTTTTTTGTTAAAAAATGTAGGCACTTGATATAAGAGACATTTCTAAAATGTAGTTAGTTTAGTTCTGGTTTAAAATACAATACAGCCCTCTACACGTACTCTGTATATTATAATAACATCTTTCCTTTTATAAATACAATTAAAATAACATTCACATATTACCGGTACTTAAACAAGGATAACATTTTCCACCATATAATTCTAAACAAAGGTAACGAGTGTTCTAATTTAATTTGAATAATACAAAGCTAATTATTTGTTTTGGGGTTTTAATACAGGCATAAGTGTGTTTATGTACCATACTAAAATAACATATCTTATTTTGGAATTAACAGTGGAAAAATTGAATACAGTAGAACCCCTCTTAACCTGTCTGGTCGGGACCGAGACCCTGTCCGGTTACCTGTTTGGCCGGTTGATTCGAGGTTCCCGTAAAAAATAGATTTTTGTTCAAAAATAACCTACATATTTCATAAATAAACAAGTAAATAAGACACTATTGCAACACATTTTATTGTACGTACATAGATAAACAAACTCCAACAAATTAAACATTTTTAACTAACATAAACTTTGAAAACTGAATTTACATATTCTGTATCATTGTTTAAAACACAGTTAACATATTTTTTCCATTATATAACTTTCAAAGATTTGTAAAGCGAAGCCTCTCCATTTTCGTACATCCATCACGTCTAATGCCGTTGGATCTTTTGCTGATCAACATATTACTCAATATGTTACAAATATTACTTACTAGCTGGCCCGACCCGGCTTTGCACGGATAGGCAAATCAAAGTTAAATGTATATTAACAAAAATTATATTATATCAATAACTATGTATTTCTTATGTGGATTTTTAATAACTTTGACACCCCCCAAACCTCCTCTAAAATTTTGATTTTTTTTTAAACTCTTTCTTAGCGAGCACCTAGGGCCCTAGAGGAAGCTACATAATAAATTTCATTCCAATCCGTTCATTGTTTCTTTTTAGTAACTTTGACCCCCCCCCCAAACCCCCCTAAAATTACGAATTTTTTAAAACCCTTTCTTTAGGGCCCTAGAGGAAGCTACTTACCAAATTCCATTCCAATCCGTTCGTTGGTTTTTTGTAGTAACTTTGACCCCCCAAACCTCCCCTAAAATTTCGAATTTTTTGAAAAACTTTCTTAGCGAGCACCTATGGTTCTAGGGGAAGCTACATACCAAATTTCATTCCAATCCGTTCGGTAGGTTTTGATAAATCGTGATTTAGTAACTTTGACCCCCCAAAACCCCCCTAAAATTTCTAATTTTGAGAAACCCTTTCTTAGTGCGCGTCTAGAGCTTTTAAAGAGTATTAGTACCAAATTTCATGTTTTTAGGCCTCGTGGTTTTGGAGAAACTGTGATGAGTCAATGGTATTTGGCTTTTATAAGTATAGATTTTGTTCCCACGAAATTCAGTAAAGGTTCCAACAGATGAAGAAATAGAAACAAACGATGCCGCTTTGTCATTTGGTTTTAAGAAAAATACAGTTGCCGCAGAAGCAAGAGGGGAATCAAACTCATGCTATCCCTCCCCTGTTCTGCCTGCCGCAACACAATACACATTGCAAACCTAAGGTTGCGTCACCCAGCTTTATTTTCCGGGAAATGTCTGTGAAACAATCAATGTTTGAGACGTCGGCCATTTACAGTAATATAATCTGTAAGAGAAAAAAACTCTGTTGCTACATCGGATCGGCCGGTTAATCCGAGGACCGGTTGATCCGAGGCCGGTTAAGAGGGGTTCTACTGTACTATAAAAAGAACTCAAGTAAAACATTTATCACGATAGGAGAAAAAGTATTTTATTTAGTTTCCTAACATGTGGTTTCCGGCTTAAGTTATTATCTACCATCATGCCAAGATACAGGCGATGAAAGTAGAAGGCATTACAAACAGAATAGTAATGTTGAGATAAACATTAAACCATGAATAGTTTGGAAGAATTGGGACACAGCTTAAGTTGGAACTCTGAGACATCATAGGATCATTAATATTTTCGCAAATACAATCGAGAACAAACTCATTTGCTATTGTAAAGTTAAAGAGAGTCGACTTAAATGTAAAAAGTAACAGCTGGAAGGCAATAAATGTCAATGCCTCTGTGATATAGTCTGGATGAAAAAATGTTCTTTAAAATTACATAAATACTGGGTGTCCGAAAAAGAACTCCCTAGTTTTGAAAAACTGTTTTTTATTGTAGCACATATAAGTTACGTATTACTAGAAATAATACAAGTATTTTTAACATTAATGATAAACTTCGATATGTGATCCATTTGTAGCCTTACAGATATCTAACCGGTATTCGCTTTCTCTCCATGTATTAGTTGACATATCAGGTGTGATCAGGGGTTTACTCTTAATTTTTCCAGTACCGGAACGCTGCTGGAAGTGACGGAAAGGAGGGAAAATTTGTAATATTGTCACTTCTAAAACCTCCACTTTATGTACAGATATCGGGGTCAATGCTGGCACTTGGCCTCGCCCTAGTGCGATGGGCCGGGGGGGATGGCGTAAGTGGAGAAAAAAAACAATTTCCCACACCGCTTTCTAATGTGACTCATCCGTCAAACTAACTAGTGGATGTTTACCTCACCCTTAACACGTTCACTGCTACGCAAACTTCGTATTTCCTATGCTAGGAGCTGACCTTTTATCTATCTATATAAAAGCGAAATGGCACTGATTCATTCATTCATTCATTCATCAGCAGAACTAAAAATCTACTGAACCAAATGAGTTCAAATTTGGCATGCATGTTCAGTTGGACCTTTAGACGCGCACTAAGAACGGATTTTGAAAACATCCCAAAGATACGCCCAATATTCGCGTTTTTCTAGCGATTTTTTGCGTTTTCTCAGCTTTTTCGAGAACCAATTGGCAGAAAATGTTGAAATTTAGTACTTAGGTTCGTTTAAGGCCTAAAAGTAGTCTGTTAAAAAATGTTTGAGATTCTCCCAAAATTACGCCAGAAATAGGCGTTTTTGCATGTTTCCTTGCGATTTTGATCATACTCAAATTACGCCTGATATTGACGTTTTTCCAGCTATTCTTTGCGTTTTTGAGGCGTTTTTTCATGTGTTAGCAGAACGACTGAATAGTATACAATAATCTGTTTTAATTTTTGGGTTGGTAAGCAGTGAACGGAACCCTCTAATCTATTTATATAAAAGCGAAATACCACTCACTCACTCATCACGATTTCTCAAAAACTACCGAATGGATTGAAATTAAATTTGGTATGTAGCTTCCTCTAGGGCCATAGGTGCTCACTAAGAAAGGGTTTGAAAAATTCGAAATTTTAGGGGGAGGGTTTGGGGGGATCATAGTTATTAAAAAACGATTTCTTCAAAACTACTGAACGGATTAGAATGAAATTTGGTATGTAGCTTCCTCTAGGGCCATAAGTGTTCACTAAAAAAGGGTTTTAAAAATTGGAAATTTTGGGGGGGGGGGTAAAAATTACTAAATCACGATTTCTCAAAAATTACCGAACAGATTGGATGGAAATTTGGTATGTAGCTTCCTCAAGGGCCTTAGGCGCTCTCTAAGAAAGGGTTTAAAAAAATTCGAAATTTTAGGGGGGGTTTGGGGGATCAAAGTTATTAAATCATGATTTCTTCAAAACTACCGAAAGGATTGAAATGAAATATGATATGTAGCTTCCTCTAAGGCCATAGGTGCTCACTAAGAAAGGGTATGAAAAATTTCGAAATTTTAGGAGGGGTTTGGGGGGATCAAAGTTACTAAAATCATAATTTCAGATCTTTTATTATTATGACAATAGTGCTTTTATTAAGATCTATATATATAAAAGCCAAATACCACTCACTAACAGAACACTTCAAAAGATTACAATTACGTTAAAAAGACTGAAAATACTAACCACCACGGGCAACGCCGTACGGGTCAGCTAGTTTTTTATATTTTTAAATTTATAGCCTAAATGAGTAGAAATTTCTTTATATTCTATTTCTAAACCTTTCTACATAATAATCACTATTTAAAGCGGACGCACATGTGCGTCCACAGCACATAGGCTTAAAATTTGTAAAAACGCTATGCTCTGTGTATTGAAAATACTCCCAATACCGGGGTTGGCGTGTGAAGTACGCAATACACTCTGTATTAAAGATACTTCCAATATGGGGGTTGGCGTACAATGCACTGTGCGTAGGCTGCTTCTCATAGTGTTTAGTGTCAAGCTAACATGAGCGTCCTTAGCAGTGAACAGGTTAAACAGAGATGTACCGTGTACTGATGTTTTTAGTCAGGTTAGTAACGGTTTGCTCAAGTACCAGCATTCGCTCCGGCATCTGTACCTTTGATAGTCGCAACGCACTGTAGTGTGGGATTATCTTGAGGCTTTTTAATTGGCGATTGGTGGATGTAAAATTCAGAACCGAGTGTTGAATGAGTGTGATTGAGGGAGTGGATAGCCCAGTTTTAAAACCAAACGTTGGCGTTCCGGTACCAGTAAACCCCTGGATGTGATGCTACTGCTGCTAAGATTTTCTTTGAGATGAGCAATGTCACGTATATTTTCTACATACGACAAGTTCTGAACATGTCCCCATACAAAAAAGTCCAATGGTGTTATGTCTGGGCTTCTTGGAAACCCTATCCATCTTCCTGGGAAACGGGCGTTTAAAGCTGTACACACACAATTACTGCAGTGGGGCAGAACACCGTCTTGCTGGAATGTCACTAGTCCTTTCTCACCCTCGATGTCGTTCAACTGTGGAAACACATACAGTTCCAGCATATCGCAGTAGATATATTTATTGTGGTCTCAGCATAAATAAAAGTTCAGATAACGCTGTCCTTCATTAGGTCGCACCACACCTTAACCTTTAGCGAAGTGTTGAACGATTTCATGTGGTCACTCAGACCCCCAAATTCTACAAACGTGGCGGTTGACAGACCCATTGACGTGGAAAGTCGACTCATCAATAAATAATACATTGTTTTATCATCAATTCTTCTGAGAGTGTCAACAGCAAATTCAAACCTTGAGCCTTTATCATTTTGTTTTGCTTCATGTAGCCTACTAATTACATTTTATAAGCATGTAATTTAAGCCTTTTACGTACCACGACATAAACAGTTGATCTTGGCAATCCCAATTGCACTTAGTGACTATTTAGGGCAGGGAGAACATGAAGATTGAATTCTCTTTACATCCTCCGCTGAAACAGGTGGCCTACCTAGAGATTTACTTTTTAAAACACTACCACTGTCTTTAAAATGTTTATCCAACTACGGAGTGTCTTAGTTGATTCATTTCTGGTGCATCACCACCATATTCACCTCTGAAATTATGCTGCACAGTAGTAGAAATTGTTTCGACTAACCAAAAACACATTGTGCATTTTGCTGTGGAGTAGCCATTGCTATAACACTCGAGCTGGCACTGATGTGGTAAAACTACAAACCATACGCTCAAGGCCAAACAGGTGTACCAACCTTACTACCAACGTACAAAACTAAAACATAACAGTATATGGTTCTCAATGGCAACAAAGAAATGTTAGTCTTCCATTTCAACAAATACCATCGTCAGGAATTTTCAAAACTAGGCCTAGAGAGTTCTTTTTTGGACGCCCGGTATTATCTGGTCCATTAACACTTATCATAAAATGTTAAAAGAATGAATAATTTGTATTTTATGTTATGATTTCCATTTCTGTAGGGTACAACTTTAATGTAATTCTGAAATATGGAAAAAATAAAGAAATATGAACAGATTAAAAATTCAGTTTGTTAGGAAGGTAAAATAAAGTAACTTCAGAAGTAATCTCGTCTTATACAGTGAAAAGTAGAACATCTTTTGTGTTTATTTGTTGCACCACTAATAAAACCCTCAATACAAAGGACCCAACAAATTCTTATAACTTTCTAAATATACTAGGGGAGACCGGGGTAAGTTCGGCATACAGGGCAAGTTCGTCCGCCTTCTCATTATTTCGTTTTCAGGGATTAGGGACACGAGACTAAGCTTAGTTGTTGTACAAAGATGAGCATCTGTCACTCAGTGAACTGTGAATTGTCTGTAGGAACATTTGCTGTATTTAGAGGTAAATATGTGTTTTAGTCATTTTGCTTGTAACTTTGGTTGAACTTAAGTGTTTGGTATGTGTGCTAGTAATAAGGATAACCCTAACTATTAATTATCACCAAAATACTCATAATTTATACTTTTATTCAGTATGTTAAAAAGTTCCAAATGGTAGATCTACGTGCATTATGTTCTCCACGTGTTGTCTGGGGCAAGTTCGTCACTCTTGCACCGTAGAACATCACAGTCATTGTGATAAATACCAAGCACATCCTCAACAGTTACAATTGAAGAGATATCTCCACTTCCAAAAGCAAAGTCAAAGAACAAAAAATCTAAAACCTTTCGTTGCCAACAACAGTCAAAAGAAATAACAAGTTCGCCTTTTAAAAAGAATTTAGAGGAAAAAGAAGCAAAGAAGAAAAACTGCCAAACACTATTGCCTGCGAGAGGAAGCTAGATAAAAATATACCAAAAAACACATCTACTAAAATGAAAAATAATAAAATACAACCTACAACTATAGACACCAGTGAAGAGGAAGAAGAAACATAAATTGCATTTATTGTTCAGAGAAATATTGGTTGACACAACAGGTTTGGATTAAGTATGAGTTATGTTTTAACTGGGCACATGAAGACTTCACAGATGTGGAAAATATTTTAGGAGTGTGTGGGACATGTGCCTCTAAAATCTAACATATTTTACAGTTAAATCATGTTGAATAGCGAATTTGTTTAGATTTGTTTGTTTGTTTAATGTTTTATATTCTTCTATTTTTATCTTACTGCATTTTCTGATTATAGTGCAGTATTTTGTTTATGCTTTTATCATCTAAAATTAAAAGAATGTAGTGCCAGTACTGAGGTTTTGAAATAAACAGTATTATTTTGTTAATCTACTTTGTACTTATTAAAATATAAAATGTCCCAACTCTCCTTGAAACAGTTGCCAATCTTGCCTCGTCATAAGGGACAAATTCGGCCAGTAAGAAAAAAATTTAAATCAACAGTAAACACCATTTTAAATACTAAAATTGAATAATAAAATATAATATACTATTCACAATAGTTATATTTTAGAAAAAGATATTTTTGTTATTTTTTATGTGTGATTTATAAACAAATATGCCTTAAAGTGCCGAACTTTCCCCGATCTCCCCTACTCTTGAATATATCTTTAACAAAAGACCAGATACAGTTCAATCCAAATCCACCTTGAGTATGCTTTCAGCACGATATTGTTTAAAACTGCAATTTGTAAAAATTGTCATTGGAAGAAAATGAATTACAGTATTTCAACATGAGGAGTGAAAAATCAAAACATGTTTTGTCACAAAAAATCCGATATTGAGTTATGCCATAATTTTTTTGGTCTCACTGAACTGAATCCTATACATAGGCTAGCAAAAGGCATCAAAAAATGTGTTGTCCCATGTAAATTGAGTAGGAAAATCTTGAATTTAATCGAACCGTGTTTAGTCCACACCCGCTTTTGGTTCAAATGATGTCTTGTCCAACAACCATTGGGCGTCAGCCAGCGAAGTGTTCTGATTGGTTCAGTGAGTCACATGACCATGTTGTGTTGATTGCACAGTGGTACAGGTTATGTTATAATGTGCTCTGTAAAAACTAATGGTATTTTTGCTCGTGTTTTATCAATAAGATAAACAGTTTTAGTGGTGTAAGAATTTTCAATTAGTGAGTTTGGATGGTGGCCTGTTTCCTTAATCTACAATGACTCAAGAAAAAGAAAAATGGTAACGACTATAAGGTTGAGGCAGATAAGCTTAAAAGGTATTCAGTTCCAAGTGGATCAGCTTGTTTTGTTCCTTGCAAACATAACACAAAAACTTTGAAGTGTTATCAAATTAGGCCAAGAGATGTTAAAATTCTCCTTGATAAACGGTTTATAATCCCTGAAAAAATACGACAACACAATATTGTAGCCAGCTTAGTTCATCTTAGGGCAGTGTAGAGGCGTAAGGAACGTAGTGAGCTATCAGATTCATTCATTCTCAGTTCAGTACTTTATTCCTTCAGCAACCAGTAATAAACGCATTCCAGCCTGTAAGCAAAACTTCATATCCATTACAAAATTTGGGCGAACTAGGCTAGCAACGATAATTGAAAAAGTAAATTCTGGAGATGCAATTGCTGAACATAGAGGCGGAGATAGAAAACGTGGAAAAAGCATTGCAAAGAAAGAAAAGGTTAGAGAATTTATATCAGGGTTGTAGCAAGTGAAAGCCTTTACAATAGGAAAAAATCAAAAAGGGTTTATCTGAACAGCCAGTGTAGTATACAAAAATTACACACAATGCTTATCACTCAACCCTTTCTGATGAAGAAGCTAGCTTGAAAGTAACTTTTTCTGGGTTGAACTCCAGCGTCTGGCGTGTTTTGTCCAACCCGTTTGTTCAAACAGTGTTTTGTCCACCTTATTAAAGCATTTTTATAAAGAAAAAGGAACATTTTAACAGAAAACAGTGTTAATTGTACTTTAAATCATATGAACTTCATATATAAAGTACGGTAGCTTAAACAATCTAAGCTTAAAAACATATAATAAACAGTTTTTTGTGATTTCCGAAAATTTTGGTAACTGTGACAATACACGTTTTGATTTGTCACTCTACATATGTACTTTTTAAGTTATTTTAATACTTATTTTTTAATGGATCATTTCACATTGGTGCCAATAATACTTTGGTGGTACTAACAATGGTATTCTACAGAGATCTGTACTAAGCATGTTTCTTATTTAGTGAATAAATATCATGTCAATACCTGGTAGATTTAGATAAACTAGTCATAGAGAAGAACAGAGACAAGATTCCATTGAAGTGTTAGATACCAGATGTAAATAATACAATATTTATTACAAGGTCTGAACAGAAAGTGCCAGCACTGACTTTTTTAAAGGTATTGAAAAACATAAAACTTATCCCCTTCAGAGTATACCCCCTATCTACTCACTCCATTCTCCTAATGGTACTTCCATTGCTGTTTAGTTTCTGCAGCACTTTCGTTTTATTTCCTCAATTGGTTGAGAAGACCTATCATACTGCTTTTTGCAAAAAAAACTCGTAAATAGTGTTGAATAGCAAGAGCATTGTCATGGCAAGTATACGCAAACGTTCGAAAACATTTCTTTTTTTAAGTGAAAGCACCTTAATATGATCACCGTGCCGATTTGATTTTCAGATGTGTATATATATAATTCACAATTATAAGCGCGTCTAATTTCTGTAATTTGTTTGATATTCTGAAAGTGAAAAATTTTGTCACTTTGCAGAAAGACTACAGTATGTTATAACAATGCCTGAAAATTAAAGGATATAATTAACGTAGGAAACGAATAAGGAATTAAATCCACTATACATTACCTAACAAATATTATGTGTTTTATTTTTGATCAATTTTTTACTAAACTGGAAGTTAAAAAAATGTGTCTAGATGATTTGTTATTTAATAATTTGTAAAATTTGGGAATCTCTCACCCTATTAACTTTTCCTACTAAATGGAAGTATAGTATAATTCGGCCACTAAACAAGCCTGTAGCTCCTTCGGACTGCAAACCTATAAGCATTTTACCTGCTTTGTATAAATGTCTGGAAAAAATAGTGCATTTTCAGGTTTGTAACTATTTAAAGGAAAGTAATCTCCTAAGTAGTTTTCAGTCTGATTTTCGAAAGGGTCATAGTACGAATTCAGCTCTCCTCTGTGTTACAGAGGATATTCGTCAAGCTATCGATCAGCGGAAAGCTGCGCTACTATAATTTTGTTTGATTTTCAAAAGCGTTTGACTGTGTATATCATCCATTGTTATTGGCTAAACTGATGCAGATGGGATTTTCAGCAGAATCTGTTAAATGGTTTGAGTCCTATTTGTCTGGAAGATGCCAGTGTGTTAAATCTGGTGATAGGTCGTCTTCCTGGGAAAATATTTGTAACGGTACCCCAGGATTCTGTCTTTGGTCCTTTATTATTTAGCATTTATATAAATGATATTTGTAACATACAAGTGTACAATCATTTTTATCTCAGAGATGGATAAGGCAATAGATACAATAAATGTTGATATTAATTCTATCGATGATTTAACATTATATCACAATAAAACTAAATCTATATGTGTCTGTTCTAAAAGACTCAGAAATAAAATTGATTTAAATAGTGGGCCAAAACTTATAATTTTATCCACCAAGAACGTGTCTTCTTCCTCTCCTGGTTGCTGGATTCCGAAGAGCTCTATCTTTTTATGCTCGAGGATCCTGCGATCAAATATAACGTGTTTTGCCGACCCTTCAGCCTGATCGCAAAGCCGTTGCAAAGCTGTTGCTAGATGTTTCCTGAACTGACCATGTCCAGTGGTGACTCATACAGCTCTTTTGAGCTACTATCGATTTAACTTGATCAGGGACTTTGTAAGCTTAGTGTTTGGTCTCTTAAACAGTTGTGTACTTTGAGTGTGCCCGGGTAGGTAATCTACACCATCTGTGGCATTGCTCTTCGCCGAGTTGTTTACTGCGCTCTTCACCGTGACACGGCTAATACAGTAGATTGGTTTTGGCCCCATAAAGGGTGTAGAAACTCCTTTCTTTGCAAGAGTATCTGCTATTAATTTAATTTCCTTGAATGCTACGGTGTCCTGGCACCCATCTCAATTCCACCATATTCATTGTGGAGAGTTTGGTTAGTGATTAGAGGCATTCCTTGACCAGTTTGGATGTGACTTGTACTGAGTTCAGCGCTTTAAGTGCTGCTTGACTGTCAGAGAGACAACTTCCTGACAACAGAATATTCTGCTAACTTCTAGAACATTCTGGCCAGTCACGGCTAATTCGATACTCTATCATAGCTGCTGCATCGATTTCCATAAGAAGTACATTGGTGTGATGCGCTCTTTTGACTTTTGAGACCCATATCTCCGAACCCCAACAACTTCAGTTCCAAACTGAAACCTTCTTCATAGTTGGGGGATAAAGGGCTACCATACCAAATAACCATCATTGGGCTGTGGGGATCGATTTGCAGAGTTATAGCGTTTAACACTGACAAAACAATTATTATATGTATATTGATTTTGCAGTTAAGTGGTAAAAAGAGTCTGATTTATATCTTACCAATTTAAGTCAAATCTTACCTTTCCACTTACCTTATCTTTTCCTGAGCTCTTCTAAACTCTGCATCTGCTCAAGTCAACACAGTCTTTTCTGTTAACAGTTGCAACTAAATTTGGCTCCCTATAAGAATTTTGTAGCTATTATTCCTAATGTTTCAAACATTTACTTTTTTAATTGGACCACATAATTCCTTGCTGATGTGACAGTTCTGTTCTTTTCGAATGTGTTGTGCTTCATTGTCATGTGTATACAATTGCCATTTTGTTCACTGCTATTAATCAAAAAACACCTTAAAAAATCCAAAGTTTTAAAAAATTTGTTTGTGTCGTCCCAGTACATACTCTTTTTTAATTGCATTGAAAGCCTCAAAGCAGAAAGTGAAGAATGAGAAACTAATATAAAGAAGACTTAGCCGTACTTAATCTATAATGGGATAGTTTATAAAGTAAATATAGTCATTGTATTTGGATAACCTAATAGGACTCCGATCCAATGCAATATTTTGTTCCACTGTAAATTCGACTTTTTTGACGATATCTATTGGGGAAACGAAGGAAGCTGTTTGAAACACCAATGCTACCAATGCTTTCTCCCTAGCGCTACCTCGCAGCGCGATCATGTACTATTTTCGCGACAACCTTTTTTCCAGCACACAGCCCCCGTATGGATGCAAGATCTATTTATTATTCATGATCTATGATACAGTTAAGTAAGAATTGATTTGTGTTTATGGTTAACTATAAATCTTTAGTTATAATTGTGACTGAATTTTCTTTTTCTTTGAGTAATTTTGGAGGGGCAAAATAGCTCAGGACTGCTAATATTTTTAACTTAATATAGCTACTTAAGGTGAACACGTTTTGTAGAAAAATTCCGTAGAATTATCCATGAATTTTTTAGTTATGATAGGTAGAACTCATCATAGGCCTAATCTTTTAAAATTTACCCTTTTTTGTCTGTCTAAGTCAGTAGATTTTCTCCTAAATGGCTTAAAGTATCCCAGTGCAATTTGATATAGTTTAAAACATGCTAACTCATTATTATTACTTGAGGAGGTTGTGTGACCTGCTACCAGAACCCACTGCACCTAAACCATGAGGTCCTCTGTGCCCCATGTCCAGGCAGCAGTTCACATCAAGCCCGCCCTTTTCACGAAACGAAGGAGTACATGTTGGCCTTCCTCTTTTATATAACTGGTGTCAGGGTATCCTTGTCACAGATATTTCTGCCTCAGTGATGCAAGTGCATCACATTAGCATAAAACACAAAAAGAAGGTTCCTCCTTCTCTTCACACTTTTTTATGGGTTGTTCTCCAATTCGATCAGATGAAGGAGTATCTTCTGAGAGTTGTGACTACAAGGCCATCAATGAAGTAAGTCTTGCAACTGACCCTCACCATCTTTCTCCATATGTATAAGTGTTCTGATCTTAGGCTCCTGGCTCACTGGTGAAATTCGAGCTCCCTTATTGCAAATGTATTTCTCTCCTTCATGTCCAGTACTACCCAAACAAGTCTTACTTCCCTAGGGTTCAACAGCTGATTCAGCAATGACAAGCATTCCCAGACCAATTTTGACGTTTTTCAGGCTGTAATGACGTCTAACTATCAGTTCATATCGTGACATATGTGTTCATGTTTCCAGAGTATAGTATTCGTTTTGTACAATTGCAAAAACATAATTTCTAGTCCATAACAAAATTTCTTGCAACAGTATTACTTCTCACAGTATTCTGCTAGCGGTGTACTTGCTTTACACATATATATAAACACACACACAATGCATAGCTGTACATAAGCAATACTTTTTTCAAAAATAAAAGAAGAAAATACCATCATTTCTCAATAACTTAACTAAACAAACAAAAGAACTTAAGTAAAATTTACAGTAGTTAGTGCCTGAGGTGGCCGAGACAGTGGATAAGTCGTGGGCCACTGTGGCTATGTTCTGTGACTTGTCCAGGGCTTTTGTGTGAATCATACTGTGTTGCTGTCAAAGCTGATGGACTATGGAATAGGTGGAAATTGTCTCTCTCTTATTAAATCTTACCTTAACAATAGAAAACAACGAACAATTATTTATAAATATAATGCTAAATATAATTTGAGCTGGAAAACTCCATGATTGGGGTACCTCAGTGACCTGTACTGGGACCTTTATTCTTCCTACTTCATATCAATGACCTTCCGAAATCTAAAAATAAGCATCTTATTTTATTTTCCGATGACATTACAGCTGTTATTAGAAATAAAATAATAAATCAATTAAGAATATCTCTCAAAAATACTTTGGATGAAATCGAATAATGCTTTAATAAGAACGGTCTAAAACTAAACATTGATAAAACACACATTATAAAATTTTCTCCCAGTATGTATCACAATCAATCATTTGAAATTTTAATTTAGTAAAAGTCATAAATTTCTGGCGATTTTACTGGATGACAAGCTTAATTGGAAGGCTCATCTTGACTTTGTCAAGCAGAAGTTAAGATAAATTTCTTATGAATTTTTGCGATTAAGGGATATTGTTACAAGTGAAGCTTGTAAAATAGTATGTCATGGTTTTGTAAAATCAATTTTAAGATCTGGATTAATTCTTTGGGGGCATTGCCTCGGGTGTAGATTCAGTATTTATATTACAGAAGAGAATAATTAGAATAATGATAAATTCCAGGCCGTTCAGCTCTTGTAAAAATCTCTTCCGAAGGCTAAAGATTCATACCCTCGTTGGTCTGCATTAATATGAAATATATTGACCTGGGTTCATAATATTAAAGATGAATTACCAGCAAAAGTTAAATTTGAGCAGAGTTATGATACTAGAAATGTTAATAATTTTAAACTTCCTAAACATCATTTATCTTTATTTGAGAGAAGTCCACAATATTCAGGTTTGAAATTGTACAATAGGCTACCTCTAGTGCTTATAAGAATTTAAGTATTAATCAGTTTAGAGTAAGAATAAATGATAGTATTATTGACAGAGCATACTACTCAGTAAATGAATTTTTAGTAAGCCCAGTTAATTAGATAACAGTAAATTCTATATTGTTATCACATTCTATCTTTGTTGGCAAGGCACCTGTTCTGATAGTTTCTTGGTAAAAAAAATGTAAGTAATTATTATATTAATGTATTGTGGTAATAAAGTATATCTATCTAATAAAGTTATCTGTCTATCTCCTAATACTACATCAAGATATATTAGTAAAAAATATAGAGAGAGTGATTCAAACATAAATAAACAAAAAAGGGAAACAATATAATATTTTAATCATTTTATTATCTATGTATCATATTATATTTTCAAACTTTAAAAAAAAATAGTTCAAATTTAGTTCAATTTCAAATTAAAATTTTGTAATTCCTTTTTAATCATAAACATAACCCTGAACAGTGGCTCCTCATAGCTAAAATTAGTGGGCGAGCTGCACCAGAAAATGTTTAGCCTTTGTCCCCGAAGATGCAAGACGCAAGATGCATTCATCGTGGATGCAGGATGCTTGCACGTCTTGCATTTTAATGAAATGGCTTTCACACCAAAGATGCACGTGCCACTTGCACCTTCTGTTTATATCCAATATCTCTGTTTAGTTTAGTATGTGAGTTTGAAAGATGAATAATCAATTATCCGACTCTTCAGACGACGAAATTATAATTCTGGCTTGTGCAGCAGAAGAAGACGAAGACAAAGAAGGAATCGTTTGATTCAAATTTTTGTGCCAGGGCCTTCCATGATTTCTCTTGGCCATCCCTGTTTGAACACTCCTTACTTGTAGTATCGTATATTGCAGGATAGTCTTCAACTGCTTTAACAAATGTCACGTTGACATTATCCGTGTCGGGTAACACAGTTGAAGGGTGGATGGAAGTTTCGTACTTCGAACACGTTCTCAATTGAATGTCTGAAATGAAACTGAAAAGAAATTGTGCGAGTCAAGAAAACGTGCAATGGTGTGAATCACATATTTCCGAGAGTCGGGCGAGTCAGATTTCCAAGGGAGGGGCGAGTATGCGACCAGCATAACAAAGATGCACGCTGAAATCTCCGGCCAGCTGGTTCTCAAGAGTCAAGTGCGTTCAAAAGGCAGGATGGTTCACAAGATGCATCCTGAATGCATGCATCTTGTGACTTGCATCTTCGGTGTGAAAGGGGTTTTTGTTTTAAATTGTGTGAAAAAAAATGTATTACTAAACATTTTTTACTTACTAATACCTAACTAAACTTTATATTTTTGATTTAAATTTAAACTAAGACATATTTTTGTACTTTAACAACAAAACAAAGGATCATGTTCTGCTTGTGCAGTGTAAATCTGTTACTTCACCTGTCTGATAAATGTCTAGTAAATAAATTTGTTCCTTCTGAAATCAAAGCCTCATTAACACATGCGGAGTAAAAAAAACCCTACCGGAAGGAAACCAGCACGCCAGGGTTGGCACTACGGGAGCAACAGCGCTCTCTTTCGCAGCCTCCCGTGCAGCTTTCTATCACAACAGCCCCAAACACCACACCACTAGAACTGTGAAACTCACTCCCCCATTCACCTCAGATTGTTTATACCGTTTTATAAACTGGGGGATAGCTACTGACATTAAGCTTGGATTAAAAACTGAACAAGTTTAAAGAAAAAAAAACTCATTATATTACTTATTATCCATAATATCAAATGGAAGTAGGAGGGCAGTTCCACAATGACAAAAGCCAGAAGGCCTACTGGAAAATAGTCAACATTTTATGCAAGTAGTCATATTACATCAACCCTAATCACGATTTACACAACAAGATTAGAGTTTGTCTTTCCTTTAATCTGAATGGCTCTTAGTCTTCCCATAGTGGCTCCAGTGAGTCAGTGGCTGCAGCATCTTATGTGAGAACATTAGTAATATTATTAAGTGAGCAGAAGTTGGCAATCATACTATCACTGGTGGGGGAATGGGAGGAGCCACATTAAATCTACTAACATGTATCTATTATTAACAATAAAAACCAATTTAACAATAAATTATAAAACTATTAAATACAAAAAATAACAAACTTGTCTACTAAAACTATAAACAGTCAAACAGAAATTAAATGACCCCACCCCCACCAGGTCGGTCTTGGATTAACTGGTATGGGGAGGAGTGGGGGGAGGGCGTGTACAGTATATATAGGTTGTAATTTTTTATGTGTACTTTAGTAGTGTTAAAACCCTCTGAGGATGATGACCATGTAATCGAAATGTACATAAGAGTAAGATATTAAACTTAACTTACAATTTAGTTGTTTAGTTATAGTTTTTGCTCCTTGTTTTGTGGTTCGGGTTTTTATTTAAATCAACAAATTATTTGTTTCATTCACTTTGTTGTTCATATTTTTCACCGAATTTGTTGTTTTTATTTTGAGTTGCAATAGAGTGATTGAAGTTGCAACCTTCTTTCTCCTGATCATCACCTAAAAGAAATTTAAAGTAGATTTAAATAACAAGTTGCTTCAATTTTAAGTGAAATACTTACCAGATATAAACCTTCCAAGTAATTTGATTTAGTTGAAGGTATCCAATTTTATCTGTTGTGCACTCTTCATTTAGATAATAGGTTTGAAAAATAAGGTAATGTTTTAAATATTGTGAGTTTATGTAATGCACAAAATACTACATAAAGAATTAACAACAGTTGCCGTAAAAAATGTATGACAAAATGTGTGAGGACATGTACAAAAGATTAAAGATGACAAAGTGCTCCTTTATAAGAACTTTCCCTTTCTTCTTAAGTTTTCTTATTATTTTTTTTACTAAGGGACTTTATAAAAGAGCCCTAGAACTCCCCACCACTGTGTCCAAAGTGGATCTATTGTGGAGGGCAGATCTTTTAGTGTTCATGATCCAACTAAGGCCATGTAAGAATACAAAGAGGGTCTTGGGATCAACTGCAGAACTCTTCAGGGCTAACAAACACTCTTCCGAGTTCCATGAATCTCCTGCAACTAAGAGCTTCACACTCACACAGCAGTTGTTGAGCTGATTCTTTCCCAAGAGAGCAGAATCGTCAGGAGTCATCTGACACCAGCACCCTTTTTGTAGTGGTATTTAACAGTAAAGGGTCTAGTCATAAAACCTACAATCTGCCTAAGATCATTTTAGCTCATTGGTATAAGCTTATCAGAGCTCAGATGGAGCGTTCCAGTAACGGGACCAGCCTTGGGCCGTCCAAGTATCAATCAAGGGAATCAATTCCTAAGATGGCCCTTTGGCTTGCCCCAGAATGGTTTTGGACTTATGAGGGACCTTTCAGCCTCAACTGTAGCAAGGCGGTTTGCCGCCTCATTGCCTTTGACGTCTACATGACCAAGCGCCTATTTTAGGGTGTCATTGTTAAGCTAACTATGTACTTCATTCACTACTTTGGAGCAGTTCCAAACTAGCCTTTATTAAAAGGTGAATGATTCCAGTGCTGTCAGAGAGTATATTAAGTTAGTTATTCTTCAAATAATAGAGCCAAAACTTAATTTAAAAAACAAGACATTATATTCAACTAAGACGGAATTTTAAAATCTTTTCAACTTACCATATCCTCCATCTTTAATTCTCATTCTTCATGGGCACTTTCATAATATCGATGCTTATTAAATTTATTCTCGCTGATATATTTAAGCTTTAAGACTCTGTTACACCTCCACCTTACTAATTTGGTTTCTTATAAGAATAACTTTATAAGTTGGCGTTTCAATATGACATGGTTCGATCTGTCATAGGTTTGAATCCAGCTAGATCCCCTCCCTTCATTAGACGCCTCCTTCATTAGTCCTATGGTCTCAAACTGAGGACGCCAAGGAAAAAATTTTGATTTGTAAAAACTATGTGAAATATCATAATATTTATAACAATAAGTTATATGTGCATTTGTGTAAACGTGCTTTGTAGTGTATGTTACCTGTGGACTGTATTCACGATTGTTTTAAATGTTGACAAGCTCCGTATTGAACGATTCCTAAAAAATACAAATAACACCTTATACATGATCTGACGATGGGCTCTCGCAGCCCGAAACTGCAGTAATCATTAAAACCAAAATTGGATTAGTGTGAAATACCAGATAAAAAAGTAATATAAATTTATTTAGAACAATAGTTCATTTTTTACAATTGACTTCTCTCTTCCACTAAACCTGTAATAATGAAATACATTTTAACAATTTCTTGAATAAATACATAAACAGGTCCAATAATAAAAATACATTCAAAAAATACACCAACAAAAATTGTCTAACTAATAAAAAATAATAGTATTTTTTTCTCTTTAGCCTTATATGGCTGGGCACCGATTCATATCATGCGACCCGTTTTTCCTTGGGATTAAACTCTTCAAATGAAAATTAAATTGTTTCCTTTCTTACAGAATACGACTGACGTCCATCCGCAATACACAAGACAACTTCAGACACTAAATAAAAAATGCTACTTCACTACCTGAACACATTTTCGGCAGTCATTAAACATTTTATATACAGGGTGATTCACGACGATATGCAGAAACTTCGGGAGCTCATTCATTTTGTTGGGTGTAGTAAGTGAGCACTGATCATGGTCCCCAGACTAACTGTGACCAACCAAACAGATGCAACGATAGTATTCATAAGCGTATGTAACAAAGAAGGAAACAATGGGATATTAATTTTAAAATATGCCTTCAGTGTTGGTTGGTGTTTTTATAAAAGAATAGGCTATCATCTACAAAATAGTAGGGCTACTCTAAGTTACGACTAGTTTTTCCCAAAATATATTAAATCAATAGGTGGTCAGGTGGTCTACCTGTCAAAACCACCGTATTAATTAAAAATATCACATTTATAAATAATAAAAAATAACTATCCATACAATATTTTTATAAAGAAAGAAAAAATTAAGAAAATATAAACCCATTTATATGTCCTTTCAAATACACTTTCATTCAAGAATATCATTCAAACGTCCAAAGCACCCAAATATATCTCGAAACAAGGACAGCCTATCTGTGGGAACATGGGGCCACGGCCCCCTAGCTTCCAGGCAATGGAAAATAATAATTGTAGTCAGGTAATTTTCTTTCAAGAGAATTATTTAAAAGTCAGTATTAGGCCTGCATAGAAGTTGTTTAGCACTAGAATATTTTTGACTATGTATGGTTCCATTTTACAAATACTTATTTTATTTTTGTGCGGCCTCAAGGCACGGTGTAGTTTAGTGCTTTGTATATTCATTGACGGTGAGAAGGTACAGACTCAATGCTGTGTGGGTTAATATTTTACCTAAAGAGGCAAATTGGTTTCCCAAACTTCAAAAGTTTTCCGTAGGAGCTCAAACATTTCCTCGGACCCCTTTTGTCGAGAGGAGGGTACTCCATAATACCCATACCCCGCGTTTAGCCCCCCCCCCCACCCCGTAGAAAATATTATATGGTGTCCTTCTTGGAACAGTCGCAATATCAGCAGCCTAAAGGTATTATCATAGTCATCAATAATTTTTGAATTTTAAATTATAGTCATAAATGATAGAAAAACTAAAAGATGTAAAATGTGTTTTATCCGTTTTAGCAAAGAATCATAAATTTTGCCTCACCGCAGTAAGCCATTTTTCTTTTCAGAATTCCATAACCACGCTTAAATTTGAAACCACTCTCATGTGTTTTCGTAAGATATGACACTAAAAAAGATCCAACGTTCTAAAACACGTAATACAAAGAAATAAAAAGTGTTAAGATGAAAGCGGCTAGGCCTATTTCCGGTGATATAATGCGGGCAGTGGCGGGAGATTGTACACACGCCCTTGATGGCAGGTTTATTGTTCCTTCGCAATCTCAGCGTTAAGTGGAAAGCATCGTTAAACAGGACGATTGAAAAGTTCACTCATGTACCTCAGCTTATTTAGCACCGTGTACTCCGAATAAATTCTCATCTACAGAATAGTCTACAACATTATCATAAATATTATTGATTTTATTCTATTGATCGAGATAAGTTTTAATGATGTCGCCTTGTAGGTGCGATTTAAACGCTTCGATTACACTTAATTACAAGTACAAATCAAGTGAAAAAAAAACGCCGTACAATTAATAGCAATTGTAATTATTGTGGACAGAGTTAGGTTAGGTTTGTGTCTGGGAATGATAATACGGTAGTATAAGATGTGTTGGACACGTAGGCGTCGACGACAAGCTGGTATCAGTTATCACTTGAATAAATGATTCCATACAAGGGGTTTAATTAAGGAAATTTGTGATATCACACTGAGGTTACTTAATGTATGAAGTAAAAAAGAATTGGAGTCTGATTCGTCCGATGAGGGGTCCAGTTTCAGTAGGCCTATTTATGAATGTGTAGGCTACTTAGGCCTACTTGACTTGTCAATGTTTTTTATATAAATATTTGTTCACTATTGAGTGTTCGGCAAGATACGGTCAAGGAAGTACTATAACCACAGTGGCACAGATAAACGGGCAGAATATTCAAACAAAATATGATAAACACAGCCTTCGTTATATTTGTTTTTCTTAAATATTTTTATTCACCATGATTATGCACTAAAAAGTTTAAACATTTTCGCAGATAAGAGGGTTAGCCTACATTTGTTAACGTGTGATTTTAATAATTTTATGAAAAGAATTATAGCAACAGTATTTAGAATGAGCAATCTGAGCCTTCTTAAATCCAATTAGGTAAGCTACACAAATTCCGACCTTCAGTTGGCCCACCTTAATAAAAAAGACAAAAATATTTGTTCACTTTCGGCCTAGGTGAGGGCCAAAGGCCTGTGAACACACCAAATTTCCTGACATTAGCTTTATGGCCAGGGTAATAAAAGGTAATAGCGGCTCCACAAAAAAAAAACCTAAAAATTCGTCTTACCTACACTTTAGATAATTTCTTCTCAAAATTGACTTCGCTCACTTTTACGTACGATGTATTTGTTCGAGTGGCACTGCATACCTTAACACCGAGCACAAACGTTGTTGTTTATGAAAAGAACATATTTTGACGCCCTATTTTGTCCAATTAGAAAAATTGTAGTTTAATCGTAGGAAAAATCCTCTAGTAATAAGTCCTATTTAAATGTAATTCATAGGTGACAAGAATCGTGAAAAATGCGCTAAGACTGATTTTAGTTTACGAAATATTTTCCTATTTCCACTTGCTGGCTCTTTTTTCCACGTAAACTTGGCCTACTGATAAAGAAAATGAAACTACAAAATCATAGCCTATATTATGACTTAGCCTACTTAGAAAAAATGTCATTAGGCTATATATTATGAATAAGAAAAGAATACATAGGCCTGATGTTTAACCTTTATTATTAAACTAAAACAATTTATATTTAAATAATATTAGGTGTATCTTATTTAAATACGAATGCCTAAACAAATAAATCTACTACTGGCTATCAAAAACTGTTAGCAGGTAAACCTGCTGCCAAAAGCGAAAATGATGTTTAATAATAAAATCTCATTCAGCCTCAAGTTCGATTTGATGTTTTGTGTTTATTCATAAATAAGTCAAAATTACATTTATATAATTAATTATTGATGTTGTAGGCTTACAGGTTTGGCAAATAATGTAGAAAATGTAGGCCTACATTAAAATACATCTTACAGGTTATTAGCCTATAGTAAGAGTTGCAGGCGTTATAGTTAAGTTATAGCCTCAGCCAATTTGTGGATTAACTTAACCTATACCAAAACTAAACTTCCAAGTTTGATTAACTTGGCACTTAATAATGTAGTAATTGCTCTCTTGTACAATCTATGCTAATATAGTAAATTTCCATCTCCAGATAGGTTAAACATTGTAGGCGACATTTTTCTTCCTACATTATTTCAGCAATGTAAAGTCTTAGTCCCTAAAAGGGTTAAATGAATAATTTATAATTTAAATTACTTTTAGGCTAATATTAAATTTACACAACAACTTAAAAATATACCTAACCATATTTGCTTAAAATAATTTAATTTGAGTTGACCATAAACCTTCATCAGCTTTTATAAATCTGTATACATCATTCTATTCGTATCATACTAAGTTCCAAATTATAGTTAGGCCTATGATTTTGAACGTTGAAGTATTCAAATTATTATAGTTTTTTTGTAAATGTACAATTTTCTTTGCAATATCGGAACAATATTTTCAAGAAGTATAATAAGTCAGTGCGATAGAATTTCACAAATAGATTACTGAATGGATAAATAATCCATAGCGTAATAATAAAATGTTCAATAATATTGGTTTATTTTATTTTAATGATAGGGGTTTGCAATTTGCATACTTTTTGTTTTTAAAATCTATGTTGGCAAAACTTTAAAAAAAATCTGGTAATTGGTTGACCGTGCAGGCCAACCATAGAACTTCCCGCTTAGTTTGAATTTTAAACGCTTAAAAATGAGTTTATTTGTTAAAATACCAAAAAACGAAAATTATGTGAATTTTTAAACAACGATAACTTTTGAATGCGTCGTTCGATTTTCATTTTTAAAAAAGCATTCTACGCAGTTTTTAAAGCACAAAAAGAAAATGTACAGGTTTATATTGATTGGTTGAGAAATCTGGAAGATATGTTAAAAAAATACCAAAAAACACCAAAAAACATAAATTTGTGAATTTTTAAACAACGATAACTTTTGAATGCGTCGTCCGATTTTCATTTTCAAAAAAGCAGTCGACGCAGTTTTTTAAGCACAAAAAATTTATACATGGTTTTATTATGATTTTTTCGCACGCTTTAAAGTTATTTTTAAAAAACATAAAAATTCCAAAAAAAATTTAGGTTATTTTTTTAAATTTCTTCGGATGGCTCGATGGATTAACTCTCAAATCTAATCAGATCTAAGTTTTGATACACCCTTTCGAATGACATGTCGTAGAATTCAATCGGTTGATTCGTTTTTGAGAAACTGTACGACAAAAATTTATTTACACACATACATCCACACACACACACACACAAACACCCACACACACACACACACACACACACGGTCGGACACCTCGGCGGGAATAGTCAGAATGGCTTCCTGGGACCTCAAAACGTGGAGATTTAATGAAAACTCGACTTTCGAAAATCGGACCGAAATCAATAACTTCCCTTTATTGGTAGCGGGAAGTTAAAAAAGATTCAATCAGCTCATTTATTGTTCTCAGCTGCTTACTGCAGTCTAACTGCATTATTATTACCAGTCATTAACTTATGGTGAGTTTTTATTGCTTTGATATTGTGCGTTGTGCGTGAGTTTTTGTGAGTGAAAGTACAGACCCAGGTATAAATAAGATATTATTAAACTACGTACTATTTATTAACAAAACACTTTGTGCCGGAAAAGCTACGAAAATATAAAAGAACACTGTAAAGAAGCCAATGTAAGTTAACCTACCATACTTCATACTTGTAAATATTGTCTAGGCCTAGGTTAATGTAACTTTGACAAAATACCAATATTAAGATATTTAGAGCAATTGTACTTAAACCCTGATTTCGTCAGATTTATAATAAAACTTTATACTTACACTAAACTGTTCCAAAATAAACAACATTGTGCTATAGGCCTAATGTGGCGTAAATTTACTATACGACCCTCGGCTAATATTTTTGCAGATGACGACCTTGTTTTACATTCTACTGTTACTTAAATGTTGAATACAGAATACAGTTAAACCATACATCATGAATTATCCAAATACAATGGTTAAATATACTGTGACTAAACACTAGGCCTATAAGTTAGAACTTCTGGTCATTTTTTTTATTCTTGTATTTCTGTTGGCGTAGAGTCGTATAGTAAATTCGCGCCCATTTTACATAGACTTAGTAATATTAATATTGTTTATTAGGCCTAACTAACTAATTTGTTTCATTCTTCTTTTCATTAATTTGCTTAAACTTGATAGATTATTTTGTAAGGTAAATTTTATTCTTTCGAAAAGTTAATATAAAAAAATAAATTCAAAGCAATAATTTTGTCAATACACCTCCCATCATCAAACTATTGTACTTCTGCGTCCTGTTGTTATAGGCAGTAGCCGCAGTAGGTAGGACGGTGTCTTAAAAATGATGTTTTTCCTGGGGGGGGGCTGCTTTAACTTCTTCATTAGAGATACACTACAAATCCACTAGATAGCGTGACTACTGATTTAGTGTAACGGCTACTGTTAAGAAGGTACCAATAGAGTGCGCAGTAGTCGGAACATTTTTATTTTCTCACTTAAATTATTACAAAGTATAATATTAAGTTATAATTACAGTACTGTTAAGAAGTTTTGGTGTCCAAATTAAGTGTTCCTACGCTACTAGAATATTTACTGTAGTTTTTTCAGTTTTCTTGCAATATTGATTTATTTTTGGTTTCTGAATTTTTTTAATAAGGCTAAACTGAGTTCTATCTGTCGTTTTATTTTTTTTCATCATAAACATTTCAACAAGTGTTGCTTAAAACTTTACCTAAACCTAACACGTTATGCTAGACAAAACTGTTAGTTTTTATCTCTCTGAAAATGTTGGTTATTGAATTATACGGTAGTAAATACATTTAAATGACGTTAATGTTTTCGTTTATATTTCAAAACTTAATAACTAGCGTGCAAGATTTTCGATTTGTGATGTAGGCCTAGCTAAATCTGTTTTCTTTCCATGCATCATTTTTGTTTCGCAAATTTTTGACAGTAGGACTATATATATATTATTATGTATAATTGAAAAAGAAGAAACTACTACGGGTTAGCACAATTTTGGTCTTGTGATTAATCTAGTTCCTTTTTCCCTACGAAAAATTTATGAGTTATAAAATACAATGTATTTTGCAATGTTGAAAATTTTGGTTAGATTTTTTAAAATTAAACATTTATTTATTTTATACCCATGTATTTTTTGGTTTGTCTGTGTACTACTTTCTTTTTATATTTCCGCATAATACAGACAAATAAACATTTAATCATGACTTGACTTGTTTTGTTTAAAGCGTCTAAACAAAATTTAGGTTACCGGTATGTCTATTGTAATCTATGCTACAGGCCTACTTACTGTATATATTTCAAAAGATTGTGATGATTATTTTACTATTGTATTTGGCGTTATCTTCTAGATAACCCATGTTTTTCCCCAATATGGTCATAAAAGTGAAATAAAATATATTTTTAGCAATTGCTATTGCTTGGTACGCAGGTTAAAACTTTTTAAATATGAATTACATTAATAAGCATGTTTGTTGACATAAACAAGACACAAAAATTCTATGGCAGCTTAAAAATGTTTAGGCTATCTATTACGGTTGTCTTACAGTAAGCGTTTTTACCTTACCGCGGGAACATCTGTAAACTGCTACGTACGTTTCGTTAGGCCAGGGGCGTTACGTCAATAGGGTGACAGGACGGGCAAAATGCCCCGGGCCTCCAGCCGGGAGGGGTCCCCGGTCCGAGAGAGCCGTGAGCACAGGAGGATCCTAACATTTATTACTACAACAATTAGTAACATTTTTTAGTTTTATCTCTGGTTAATTGAAGTTACCTTCGTGCATACATAAGTTTAACAACAAAATTTCAATGCATTTGTTGGAAAAGATGTCACCCAGTCAGTTTTAGAACGTATCTGGTAGGTAATAAAATCCTCGCCACTTTTAAACGCAGCGCTGTAGCTGGAAGAAATCAGGGCTGTATCCCCCCAATATTACACTCCGCGGCCCTGGAAGAAATGCAGTTTTATTGGTTGATTTTTCACTGCAAGTTTTCTGTTGTGGCGCGGGCTCTCGGGGAATGAGTTGTAAGTACAGTATAAGACTTGTTTAAAGTGAATATAGTCTATCGTGTATTAGACATCATCATTAACCAATTGAAACCGCGTTTCCTTGGAATGAATTAAATTGTTTCCAACTTCAGTGCCTTGCAAACTAGGCCTACCACTTTGGAAAATTTAAATGATTCCGATTTATTGGAAAAGGCTTTAGTATTTGTCGATTTATTCATAAAAAGACATATCTATCTCGCTCGCCAAGTAAATTCTGTTTTCGATCCACTTTTACACGTGAAATAGAAACATCATCTTCTAGGAGAACTTCCTCATTTATTAATCATAAAGAATAATTTTGTTGGCGTAATCACAAAGAGGGTTGGCGTGCGAAGCACGCAATGCATAGTGTATTGAAAATACTCCCAATAAGGGGGTTGGCGTGCGAATCATGCAATGCTCTGTGTATTGCAAATCCTCCCAATACGGGGGTTGGCGTGCGAATCACGCAATGCATTGTGTATTGAAAGCACTCCCAAAACTGGGGTTGGCGTGCGAAGCACGCAATGCATTGTGTATTGAAAGTACTCCCAATATGGGGGTTGGCGTGGAAAGCACGCAATGCATTGTGTATTGAAAATACTCGCAATATGTGGTTGGCGTGCAATGCACTGTGCGTCGGCCGCTTCTTATAGTGTTCAGTGTCAAGCTCACATGTGCGTCCTTAGCAGTGAATGTGTCCCCCCCCCCCGAAAAGTTTTCGTGGCTACGGCCTTGCCATTTAGTTAGTACTGTATGTGAAATTAATAACTCGAGACTTGGTCTATTTTCAAATTGTTATTATTCAAACATGCCTATTTGTTTAAAAAAACATTTAGTTTGAAAAAAAAAAACAGAAAATTGACTGCGTTTTTTTGCCATTATCGTATTACAAAAATAATGCACTTTATAAGTACTGCGTTTCCCTTATAAAAGCAAAGATAAACAGCCTTTTCACTATTTCATTTAAAAAAGCCAAATCCGGGTGTAACTTTCTGTATGCTTTTTAATAGGTGTAGTTTGAAACCAAGTATAAGGCCAAACAAGTTAACGTTAATAAATATTGAATCGTACAAATCTAGTCATAAGAATATCAAATCCAAAGCTACTTATTTATTCACAATATTAGGCAGATTGTATTTTAATAATTGATTCAAGTTTTATTCAAAATTCTAACGATGTAATGGAGACGGTGTGATGTAACCGGATGGATGGATAATGACTGACAGATGATTACATCGGCAATTTCAACATCAGCTGTTTTAAAAACTAACACACAGATGCTTTAATTTCATTACTGCTTATTTCAGCGCTAACTGAATCGGTCTGTGGCGTCCGGACAGTCAGGGCCGTCCCTACACTCGATTCCACGTTCACCGTGCAGTACAGGTCTTACGGGAGAATAGACATGCTATGTACTACCATTACAGCGAACATCACGTTTATTGTCATGCGGGTTGCGTCAACTGACCGAGAGTAGCATGGGAGTTGATGTTTTTTAGTTGGCTAGTATCTTTTAGACTGTCGTAAGGATAATATGGCTTATGGGCGGTCTGTATTGCACGGTGAACGTGGAATCGGATGGCAAGCTTATATTGGGCGCTCCTACCTTACAAATTAGAGATGGGCAGGTCCGGATGGATACGGATCCTTGGACCTGTATCCGCCGTCGGAACTGATGTAGGTCCGAACCCATACAGGTTCGGGATATAGGTCCAAAGAGCTGAATGTAGATCCGGATTTGACTCCTTAAAAAACTCGGACCTACACGTCATCTCTAGGCTGAACTCATTCTATGGACTCGTTTTTATAAAAATAAATAGACTAGTAGTCATGAATGTTTGTTAAATGAGAATAGAAACACTAAAAATTGTCTGACTGCATCGCAAAGTGAACTTTACGTCCGGAAGGCAATGCAAAAATTTTATCGGAAGATCGTGGCGCCCCCCTTGATGTGGCGCCAGGGGCAACTGACTCATTTGCCTTCCCCTCCTCCCCAGGGACTGCCATACGAACGGTTCGTCACACTGACACTTCGTCCGAAATTTGGAAATATTCTCTACTGACACTTGGTTATACGATTCTCTCGGTCTTCTAGAGAGCGTAGCGCATCCTACCTACCGGTGTTGTGATTCTAAATGTTTCAACAAAGTGTATTTAAGCTTATAAACTGTATTTATACCATGTGCCCCAAAATTCCCACCCCTTCTATTATTTTTTTACTTTCTCCCCCTATACCATAGTATATGGAGAAAGTATTGTATTCGTCAAAATTTTCGAGTTTGAGTTTTTGGTGGAAATATCCGTTTTGGGTCCCCCTGAACCTAAAAAAGTGGTTTTCGGAGTGATGTCTGTGTGTGTGTCTGTATGTGTGTCTGTGTGTCTGTGTGTCTGTGTGGATGTTATCAGACCTAGAGCCTAAACCAGTCGTTCGATTTTGATGAAATTTGGTATGGAGGTACTAATCCACGGTATCTCCAGGCGTTTTTTTTCATTTTTGTGAATTTTTTATTTTTAAGGGTGATTTTCCCATAAAAACCCATAAAATAACGGAAAAATTAACTTTTCTCAAAAACGGCTCTAACGATTTTGATTAAAATTTTATAGTTTATTAGGGACCTAAAGTACTATAAACTGTAAAATTTTAATCAAAATCGTTCGAGCCGTTTTTGAGAAAAGTTGATTTTTCCATTATTTTATGGATTTTTATGGGAAAATGACTGTTAAAAATAAAAAAATCACAATAAATTGGTAATAGTATTTTTTTATTAAGTTTCTATAATGAGGGAGAAAGTATGTGTCAGTTTCCTGATACCGTTTATTTATTAATGGAAATAGACAGATTTGCTTTGGGGATTGTTAACATGAACAAAAATGGAGTTTTTTTTGCGTATTGTAAATTTCAACCCCTCCCGCAAAAATAGGGTATTTTGGGTGTGACAGTTAACCCTTTGATGTTATTAAGGTAATAACTGCCCAGCGTGTTTTGCGTCGACTTAGTAAAAATTATGGAAGTCGTGACTGGATTACTCGACCCAAAATGGCCGTTACCCACACACGCAGAGGAATTGAATTAATATCAACCTAAACGAACCGATTGCCTTTACACCAAACCTGGTAATCCGATTCCGCCAGCTTTTAATGAACCCCTAAATAATTATATATAAGTCTAACTAATTAACTATAAGTTTAAACTAACTACACTAGTCACTGAACATGAAACGCTTCATAACCGAAAGAACTTATCACTGTTAAATATTTAAATACGAGTGCGCGATTGATTAAATATGTCGTTAGGCGATAACCGATTAAAATATATAATTAAACTTTGCTTATGGCATAATTTACAAGGTTTTGAGTCAGTGTGGAAAGTTGCCGGCCGCAGACGATATGACCTGGCTCACTGCGTAGTTTCTTGCTCGGCGTATCCCACTCGACTGGAGTACTCGTTCAAAGTCACGTCCAAGGTCGGGTTCTGCGCATGCGCGCAACCAGTTACCAATTACTGGTAACTCGTTGCATGGGGGTAAGTCGAAAATTTTAAATGAGAGCCCCTATTGAGTGACACCTAATTTTAAAGGCATTGATAAAAGAAGAAGATTGGCGCACATCGGAGGTCTGTATGTTGACTCTATCCAACATAATGGCCAATGAAAGTTATAACTTTTCCCCATTTAAATAACATTGAAATGTTAAAGATGATACATCTGTTATTTTTTACAAGGATTTCATCCAGTAGGTCACTCAATCTAAGTTATAAAACATAGTAATTAGTATAAAAAAAGTAAAGCTAAGCCCTCTAGAATTCCCAGGTACTGAACTTTCGGTTGATACAATCTTGCAAATGATTTGTTACTGTGCATGTTTGTCGATTTCTAATTAATTAAATTTTTTTAATTTTCGAGTTACCCCCAAAATACCCCATTTTTGGGGGAGGGGTTGAAATTTACGATACGCCAAAAAACTCCATCATTCTTGTTCATGTTAACAATCCCCAAAGCAAATCTGTCTATTTCCATTAATAAAAAAAGTAATAGGGGGGGGGGGACTTTTGGGACACCTGGTATTTAGAAATTGTACGTTGAAATAACCTAACCTAACATAAGGGAGACAATGTGTGATCAAGTGACAGTCGAGAATATTTCTGAGTCATAAATCGGACCGATCGTAGATAGCTGCCTCAAAGGCTGTGACGACGTGTCATATTTTTGTATGGGCCAAAATAAACATTAATGCGATTAAATCAGCTGTGATTGGTTTTTAAAGCAGCTGATTACATTGTTTATTGTTGACAGGCCGCGTTGCTTTACTACTTTCTTGTATGAGGTTAGTTAACGCTGTAATGGTACTTACCACTAATTTTTATCGTAAAACATTATTTTCGTCCGTACGGAACAGGTCGTGCCCGCGTTCCTAGTTTGATGCGAACTGCTGTAGAGTTTCAAGAACGTTTTTTTTTTTTTTGGTTTAACGTCCTGCTGTTTTGCACTTAAGGCTAATGAAGACGGGGGACCTACAGTTTTACGTGGAATCCGAACCACAGCCAACGATGTAGCCGCCAAGTAATGCCGTATAGTAAGTGTTGTTGACTAATTCCGTCGTACGCGTAGTGAAACACGGATAAATAAATAGACACATGAACATCGGACGGTCGGGAATTCGTAAAGTTTTACAGTATTTTACTTTCTCGCTATACTATAGTATAGAGAAAGTATAATGATCACCAAAAAAAAATCGATGTTGAGATTTTTGTGGAAGTATCCTTTTTGGGACCCCCTCAATCCAAAAAAGTGGTTTTTACAAAATGTCTGTATGTATACAAAGCTAGAGCGAAACTATTCAATCGATTTCGAACAAATTTGCACCAGACATGTCAATTAGACCTGAATAGACGCACGAAAAAAGGTTTTGAAAAATAACCCCCTTTTTGGCTAAAAAACCTCCAAAAAATTAGTTATTATTTTTTTATAAAAAAACGGCTCTAACGATTTTGATAAAATTTGGTTTATTTATAGCCCTTAATGTACCCTACCATATGCAGAAAACCTCATGTTTCTAAAAATTATAGTTTAGCTAATAATAATAACAATAACTGGTTTTTGGAGTTTTTTTGGCCGAAAAGGGGGTTGTTTTTCAAAATGTGTCAAAACCTTTTTTTCGTGCATCCATACAGGACTAATTTACGTGTTTGGTGCAAAGTTGTTCGAAATCGATCGAATAGTTTTCTCTCTAGCTAATAATAATAATATTTATTAGTTAATCTCCTACTCCTCTCCTACCCCTCCTACAATAATTAATTATGAAGTCACAATGAATCTGTTTAATAATTTAAATATGTTTGTGAGAAAGTATGTGCCAGTTCCTGGTACCGCTTATTTCACTTGTATTTTCAACCCAAAACGTTGGATTATACGTGAAAAGTGTTTCCTTTTTGAGTTGATTGACAGGAAGTAATTCGTCACGAGATTGAATCGGTGATTGATTAGTTAGGAAGGGATCGGAGATAGGCTAATCTACGGGAAATGAGCTACTTTATTAAAATCAATCTATGATGGTAATTTAAGATATTACAATATTGTAACGGGATCAATCAAAATGTTTGTTTAACTATGTAACTAACGTCCTTCAACGTCAAAACCTTTCAAGCTGTTTGATCTTTGTTTAATAGCCTGAACATAAAAAGCTTTTGTAGAGCTGTGTCGGCTGGATCTTTTCCTTCTTGAACAAGCCTGTCTGTTGTGTTGAAAAGAGTCCTTCCATAAAACAAAGTGGCGTAATTCGATAGTTTTACTTGTGGAGGTTAAAGTGCGTTCTATAGTGATAATTTGTTTTAGTAAAATTCCAAAAAACAGTCTATTTTTCTGTATATAATCTGAAAAAATACTCTCATTTTATTGTAAAAAATTAAATAAAAATTATGTTGAACAAAAATAATGAAATATCGAGAGGAACAAAACTTAAATGATTGTCAATGTTCAGCGTTCAGCCGTTTTAAATGAGCCAATAAATGTATGTTAAAGCTTTTCAAAAATTTACAAATCGGTAATAGTGCAGATAGGGCCGTATAAATTGCGAATTTTGGTCACATTCTGAAATTAATATTGAACCGGGTCTAAAACTTCAAGTACATTCGAGTTGAACAAAGTTCTAGGTGCTGGCGTATCTAGTCCCGGAGGCTTTCCACCAGCACCCACCCTCAAAGAAGACAAGCGGTAAAACCGCTACTAACTAACAGTGAAACTACCCCCACGAGATCAACCGCAATTGCGAGGGCACCAGAGTTACCTCTTGTAGGGCTCACTCGCACCCGTGGTCCCAGTATGGAAAAGTGGCTTAAATGCCAAGACTGGACTCCGGCCCGCCAAAATAGTCCAGTTTCGAATCTCCTTCGTGAACCACTGAGGACTTGGTGATACACTCCAGATTTCCTTGCACTCCGACCCAATCCCTGCAAGAAGGAGATCTAAGCCCCCCAGCACTCCGAGCATGTGCTCGTTGTTGGCAAGGTTTCCCAAACCCCGGCGAACGAGTAACCGTCAGGGAGCACTTACGCACTTACCATACCCTTACCCCATATCATTTCCGATGGATGCCGCCCGTTACCCACATACATGGGATTGGGTAGACCCCCAAAGGCATCTAAGACGTACCATTATGGCGTAAACACTATCCCCTGCCTATCACATGGTACACCAATCATCTTCCAAGACTCACTGAGCCTCTCCAGGTACTCGTTATTGGCAAGGTTTCCCGAGAACGAGTAACCGTCAGGGAGCACTTACGCACCACCATACTCCACATCAATACCGATGGATGCCGCCCGTTACCCACATACATGGGATTGGGTAGACCCCCAAAGGCATCATGGGGTAAACACTTCCTATCAGATGGTGCACTAATCACCCTCCAGGACTCACCGAGTTCCTCCACTGCCCTCCAGGTACTTGTTGTTGGCAATATTTCCCAAGCCCTGGCGAACGAGTGACCGGCAGGCAGCACTTACGCACCACCAAAGGGTACCACCCGTTGGTGAAGTCTCCACAGCGCACATGGCAAATTAGTCTCCACAGCGCCGATGCCATAAATTAACAGAGGGTCTGCTCAGTGATGCAGAAGTGACGAGAGTTAATATCTACAATGCCGGGCTCAATGAGTTTAATCGGTGGAGGAGTAAATATTTGTCATATTTTTATTAAACTAAAAATACAGTGTTACTTTAGAATTCGAGGAGTATTAGGTTAGGTTAGGTTAGGTTAGGTAATGTAGGCAAAATTTGCGTCATTTCAGTGCTGATCGTCTACTATGCTCAGTTCAGCACACGCCATTACTTGCTTTTGTAAATTCCAATTCGGCTGTCAGATTATGCCAGGTAGCCCGCTCGGAGCTGTGGAGACTCGGCGCTTTGGAGACAGATTCCCGGCCGTTACCCACATAAATGGTATTGGGTAGGCCCCCAAACGTTTAAGGGTCAATATCATGGGGTATTACACTAAACCGGGGTCTAAAACTACAAACGATTTCTACGGCAGACAAATAGCCTAGGCCTATCACAGAAATTACGAGAGAAAGAATATTCCTAAAATGCAGGTTAAGTTCAGCACTTTTCACTATGTTTGCACTAAAGACAAGAACCTAAACACTTCACTGACTCCAAAAAAGTAAATAATGACGATCGCAAAGAATATACAAGACATAAACTAATAGAAAAATTACGTGAAAAAAGTATATTTATCTTAATTAACGTCGAATAATAACAATTCAGCTCTGAAACCAGTAAAACGACATTGGATGGAATCTCAATGAAAAAGAAACACTAATATTGGCAACGTTGTCAAATTGAACAGAAATGCCAAAACCCTAAACTAAACTAAGTTAAACTCTCCAACCCCAGTATGTTTTTAGTTAGTAAACATATTCTCAGGTGATTCAGGTAGACGCGGAGAAACTTTCAGGACAAGAAAAACGTTCATATAGAAATAGGTCGGATTTGCTTCGTTTTTCAGTTATCTACCATTTTACTTTCTCACTATACTATAGTATAGAGAAAAAATAGTGATCGCATAAAAAAATCGATGTTGAGATTTTTGTGGAAATATCCGTTTTGGGACCCCCTGAGTCCGAAAAAGTGGTTTTTACAAAATGTCTCTCTATATATCTGTATGTATACATGTATGTCTGTATGTATACAAAGCTAGAGCGAAAACTATTTCACCGATTTCAAACAAATTTGCACCAGACATGTCAAGTAGGCCTGTATAGATGCACGAAAAACTAGTTTGAAATTTTTTGAAAAACAACCCCCTTTTTGGCCAAAAACCTCCCAAAAAACAGTTATTATTTTTTTATAAAAAAACGGCTCTAACGATTTTGATCAAATTTTGCTTATTTGTAGCCCTTAATGTACCCTACCATAAGCAGAAAACCGTATCTTTCTAAAAATTCTCGTTTAGCTAATAATAATAACTGATATTTTAGGGGTTTTTGACCAAAAAGGGGGTTGTTTTTCAAAATAAAAAAAAAAAAAAAAAATACAGGCCTAATAGACTTGTTTTGTGCAAATTTGTTGGCAATCGATCCAATAGTTTTCTCTCTAGCTAATAATAATAATATTTAGTTAATCTCCTACTTTTTTATTTTATTTTATTTTATTTATTTATTGTCACATAACATTTTACATATAGCAAGAGCTATAAAACTGGTGACATTGTCCTCAACATAAGCCATAATAACAAAACACAAACACAATAATACACAGTGCAATAACACCATACATAAATTTCATAACCCTATGATTAAAATCACAATTACAACTATACATTTTTTTAAAACATAAACAGAAGATTATTATAAATGTTCTCATACATACAACATCAAATACATATCAACATTTTATAAATCATTAAAATTACCCAAGTCATCATCTAAATACTCCTGAATGCTATAATAAGCCTTTTTTAACAGAAATGCTTTCAATGCCCTCTCAAATACTAATGAATTTTCAATTTCTTTAATACACAATGGAAGATTATTTAAGAATTTTCTCCCCACAAAATCAGAAGTCCTTGAAGCTATATTTAAGCGATACCGAGGCAACACGAAATTATTTTTTGCCCTAGTGTTATATTGATGCTTCTTTTCGTTATTGCAACCCGTAATGTAATTCACCCTAATAAACATTATTGTCTCAAGAATATACAGTGAGGGAAGTGTCAATATTCCTAACCTCTTAAATAGAGGTTTGCAAGAATTAGTTTTCTTAGAAAAAGTCATACAGCGGATATATTTTTTTTGCATTTTAAAAATGGAATCAACACCCACTGCACAGCCCCACAGTAATACACCATATCGCATTACTGAACAAAAGCTACCATGATAAATCATTAATTTAGTTTTTTGATCTACTATACTCCTTAATATTGACATTTGAAAACATGCTGCATTAAGTTTTTTTTTGAGTATGTTTAAATATGTTTTCCAGCTTAAATTATTGTCAATATGTAGCCCTAAAAATTTTGTATTCTGTACAGAAGTATGATTTTCTCCATCAAAAAGGGGGTTGTTTTTCAAAATAAAAAAAAAATACAGGCCTAATAGACTTGTTTTGTGCAAATTTGTTGGCAATCGATCCAATAGTTTTCTCTCTAGCTAATAATAATAATATTTAGTTAATATCCTACTTTAATGTCACCTCTCCTATCCCACCTACAATTATGAAGTCATAATGAATCTGTTAAGTCTTAAATACGTTTGTGAGAAAGTATCTGCCAGTTCCTGGTACCGTTTATTTTTTACAAAATACCCAATATCAGTGGATGTAGGAAATACATTGAACGCAAATTTTGAATACATGTTCGGTATGATATCTTTTACCCATTTACAACAAACCAAAACTTGTTTTCATAAATTTTAAAAATGGCGGCCGTTCAAAATATGTAATTTAAACTATAAAAAAACCCGCTAACAACAAACAAAATGGGTTTTTATTTTTCTAGTAGTTGAAAAGGTAACAGAGTTATCGGGTAAAAACTCAAATAAGATTTTTCGGTATTTTAGAAACAACAATAATAGTACAGAAAGAAATTATGTTTCGAGGTTTTAGCCGATAACTAGTGCATATTTTGAGCTACGGGAGAAATAAAAACACAGTTTTGTTTGTTTTACAAAAATTAACTTTTTTTCTTAAATATTTTTTTAAAGATAGCTGTTTTCGAGATATTTTATATTAAACATTTTAAACGGCCGCCATTTTTGAAATATATGAAAAAACGTTTTGCTTTTCTGTACATGGTAAAACCAAATGTGTATACAAAATTTGCGTTCATAATATTTCCTACATCCTAAGATATTAAGAATTTAAAAAAAACCATAGCCTATATCTATATAAATACAAAAAAAAAAAAAATGTTCGTTTGTTCAAATCTTAAATCTCCGAAAGTTCTTCACCGATTGCTTTAAAAATTGTACACAAAGTTTCATTGGAATACACGTATGTTCTATATACTTTTTGAAAAACAACGCCATTATTAGACTTAAAAACAACAGAAACAATACTAAATATTTTAAGGAAATGGGAGCGCCATACTAAATAATAAATAAATATGTTTATTGTTGATACGGTAATCAGCTGTTTGCTCTAATATTTCCATTAACAGCTGATTTCAAACTTTGAAGCAATTATTTGTGTTTCT
>JAGFPH010000027.1:405350-432897 GCA_018207615.1 Philaenus spumarius
TAACTTTTAGGTTAGGTTTTTATTAAAGTGTAGACCTGAGCCTTGCTCGTTCTTTTAATATTTATTATAATTGCTGTTATAAAATATACGAAATAATTTGATTTGGGCATTTAACATTATTTACAAGTTTAGCTTTGAGGTTATTATTAATCCTACACCTTTATTATAAAGAAAACATAACATATGTGTACAGAAGGTTCCAAAGGGGTTCTCCTGGTTATATATAAAACAATATACGATATACTTGGATGATTTCCATTTTCAAAACTTTGTCAATCTCTCTCCCTTTCTGGAAATAGAGTTACGTACTTTTCTCGTAAATTGTCTACCCTTAACTGTTTTGAAAAAAAAAAACATACTGCACGATTCAAAACCGCATTACCAACAACAACAATTTTATTTCACCCCAGTCATAAACCAGTCGATCATCTGCAAGCGGGACATTTCATAAAAGAAATCGGAAAATCCTTCCCGAACAGAAATACATTCCAGTCGGGCCTAACTAGACGCGTATTCGTAACGTTAGAAACTAGTAAAAAGAGACATAAATTACTCCCGGATGGCAATCAAAAAGGAAACAATATACGAGAAGGGTGATAATTCAATGGAAGAAACACCGCGTTACGAGTCTGACGTGCGGATGAGGTACGAGTTATTTTGAAATTTCTTCCCCCTCCCCTTCTTAGAAAGAACTCACCCTCCGGTCCATGTAAATAAATAAACCGTAGAAAAAGCCGAGCACAATGCATGACACAGAGGGTATAACATTGCGAAAAGCTATAAATTTGTCAGACTCGTATCTTGCAGGTATTGTTCGGAAGAAAATGAGGCAATTTGTATGACAATGAGGATTTAGGATTGATCTCCGACTCCGACTGTGTTGGTGCGGTGGCCCTTCGTTGAGCTTCGAAATCCTCATGAATTTTTATCAATCGGGCTTTGCCTGATTTGTAAGATGACCTCTTTATTATAAGCGTGGTACTACGACAATGATACTTGTTTGGACTGACTTGAATAAAGTGAACGTTTATGAACTCGGGTTTCGCGTTTAAAAAAGTTAGATTTGTAGATTCAATCTTTAAAATGAAACATTTGTTTCCACATTTGTCCATTATCGTCTTATGGGTCTGCTGTATTGACGGCCGTCTTGGATTTTTGTCCTATAAGAGCAATGTTAAATTTAAAACCATTTATTTCGTTTTATATCATAAAATTGTTTGGAGTTTCATTTTATCCATAATCACAATACGCGTACATTTTGCATTTCAGAGTTTTTTTCAAAGTCCGTTAATTTGTTATGTAATTACCAAGTTTTAATTGTTTCCTTTGGCCGGCCGCACACCGGAACGGACAAAACGTCTTTCGACAAAACGTTTTGCCACAAGTCGTCTTGACGTAAGAGTTAACATTCGTTTAAATGGGGATGCCGCGCACCAACCATGTCTTGTCGAAAGACATCTTTCGACAAGAAAAGACGTCTCGACGTTCGACACTGGATTTATGTCTTTACTCAAGACAAAACTAACTGCGCATGCGTGAGTCGAATACGCACCTGATCACTGTCAACTGTTAAACTGCGCATGCAACTTAATAAACTGTCAACTGTTATTAAAAGTATCTCTTTTGGAGGTATACTTTTCCGGGAGTTGGTGTTTTGTTTTTTGATTCTGTCCCCAATCAATTCCAACAAGCGATCAAATGTTTTTGTGCTTAGGCGACAAAAGTTATAAAACTTGTTTTCATCGCATCCTCAGTTCAGCTATGAAACTTTGTATACCCTTTTTGGTAGAATAGGATGAACCCAGAAACTTCGGTTAGGTTTTTTTCCCTCTAAACTTTGGATCATACCCCGCAACAGACGTTTTGTCCGTTCTGGCGTACGGCCGGCCTTACACAGTAAAAAATGAATAATTAAAAGTGAATCGCAATACGGATCCGCAATTTTATAAAGAATGTTTAGTTTACCACTGCGAAAGAATCTAATTTAAATGAGACAACGACAAAGCGCTCAGCCGCAAGAAACGCCATTGTTTCGATACCGCTGTAAACAAACATGTGTTGCTTTGCTTTCGAACCGAACAGCTGTTTTATCAAAATTTTACTATTTTTAGCGAATTTCCGTAGGAAAAATGAGTTGTTGCAATGGCCCTTATGGTAAGACCCAAGGTCGGGAGTAGCAAATGAGCACCGATCATTGCCCCCAGAACACGTTTTGGGGTGTAATTAAAAATCATATATATATATATATATATATATATATGTGTGTTCGCACTCTAGCGGCCGTATTTTAAGTTCGATTTGGTTCAAATTTGGTACGCATCTTGGTTGTCTACGTCGCTCGGACGAGTTTGTTGGCCAAAAAAATCCAACAATCGGAAGCACGTTTCTCGACCGGAAGTAACTATTTTTGAGATTTTTCCTACGAGAATGAATTTGTTTTTGAGTTTTTTCTACAAATATAAATGTAGGATATTGTTCTGCTCATTTTGTTTTTTTACGCGACCTCATAGCTCGCTTGGTTCCCCCAAAATCGATCAAGACGTAAAATACCAAAAAGTACCCGGTTCAAAGCCATGTGAAGCACGCAATGTATTGTGTATTGAAGATACTCCCAATATGGTGGTTGGCGTGCAAAGCACGCAATGCTTTGTGTATTGAAGATATTCCCAATATGCGGAATGACGTGCGAACCATTTTGCAGCTATTCAGCACCGTCGTGAATTGACCTATTTCCCAAATTGTTGGTTGAAACCCTAACACACATAGGCTTATAAACTTAATTTTGGAAATTTGCTCAACTCACGTCAGCGGTTCAGCTGCGTGTTCGAATTATTAAGCTTTAAAATAGAAATTTTGCAAAATCCTTTCTTGGTGTTCGTGAATGACCTCATAGCAATATAACTTTAAATTTTGGTATTTGTACCCTAAGTAGTTTTTACTCTATGTCGATTCTATGTTAGTCATTCAGGCAGGCCAAAGCCTCTTGAGTGTGTTATTGTGTATAGCCTATTTATAGGGGTGAAGCGATGGACTCCCCTGTTGCTTTCTCTTTTCCTGGTGCAGAGCCCAACGTTCAGATACTGTAGTTGGAATACTGAAAATGAAGGAGTAGCGTGGTGCACCGAATCAACCACTAGACTAGAATCTGCGAAAATGTATGTTGGTGGTTATAAATGTAACTAACTAGATGGCACGAGTTACTTTGCCATTAACTTTCATTGAACCTGTTGTTACTACTTTTACTTTCTCACTATACTATAGTATAGGGAAAGTATAGTGATAGCAAAAAAAAATTGATGTTGATATTCTTGTGGGAATATCCTTTTTGGGACCCCATGAGTCCAAAAAACTGGTTTTTACAAAATGTCTGTCTGTATGTCTCTATGTGTACAAAGCTAGAGCGAAAACTATTCGATCGATTTCAAACAAATTTGCACCAGACATGTCAAGTAGGCCTGTATAGATGCACGAAAAACGGTTTTGAAAATTTTTGAAAAACAACCCCATTTTTGGCCAAAAAACCCCCAGAAAATTTGTTATTATTTTTTTTATAAAAAAACGGCTCTAACAATTTTGTTAAAATTTGGCTTATTTGTAGCCCTTAATGTACCCTACCATATGCAAAAAAAAACCGCATCTTTCTAAAAATTCTCCTTTAGCTAATAATAATAATAACTGATTTTTTCAAAACCTTTTTTCGTGCATCTATACAGGCCTAATTGAAGTGTTTGGTGCAAATTTGTTTGAAATCGATCGAATAGTTTTCTCTCTATATAATAATAATAATATTTATTAGTTGATCTACTTTAATAAATCACCTCTCCTACCCCACCTACAATTATGAAGTCACAGTGAATCTGTTTAATACTTTAAATATTTTTGTGAGAAAGTATGTGCCAGTTCTTGGTACCGTTTATTAATTTAGAATTTGTCTCTATATGCAAACCTAAAAGTCAGTGGCAGTTCTAAAGATAAAAAAAAAAAAAAAAAATAGTAAAAATAGCCAGTTATTTGGGTAAAATTTAGAAATTCTTTTCTGAAGATCAAGTTTTATTAAATTTATCGAAAACGATTGTCATTTACTTCATCATTAAAGCCAAAAAGTTGTCACTTTTGAATAAACCAAAAATATATTTAGACGGAATAGAACTGCTTAAAAAATCAAGATTTGGGAGTGGTTGTTGTCAATTAGTTGAAATTCAATTGGGACCTTCACATTGATTATGTTGCGGGAAGAGTTTCTTCTGGGCTCTTTGTTCGATGTAAAGATGGATTCATACCAACCGGCACAGTTAAATCGGATCACGATCAAATCACATTCTAGTCACGAGCAACTTATTCACACATCACGGGCAGATCACAGTCAAGTTTAATTGAAATTAGCCCAAAATGAAGTATCTCTATCAATCAGTACGAACAGATGTTGTCTACCTCTACCAATCATTGTTGATAGATCGTGTCTACTACAGTAAAATTGACACTGTTCAAAATTGCTTTAATTTTGGGGAGGAAGAGAATTTCATTAAACCTCGATCTCAAAGATGCTTTTGGATTCATGATGTCCATAAATGTAGGAGGAAAGGGGGAGAGTTTGCAAAACTATATCCGCATCTAGTGGACGATGAAACCAAATTTGACCAATACTTTCGCATGTCGCATTGTGATTTTATAAATTTGCTGAACCACATTGAAAAAGTCATAATGAAGACAGATACAGTCAAAGTCTTGATTGCTCAGCGGACTAAGTGGTGGGCAGTCGTTCAGGATTTTACTGTGACTGTATCATGCCCGTAATTTTTTTCGGTAGTATGAAATGCATTTACGTAAAACCCTCTCCTGAGAGGTACTGCGGGATTCATCTCTCGCTTGTTTGCAAGTGAGAAGCACTACCCACTAAAACATCCCCCCCTTCCATGCACTAGGAAGAGCGGTAGCTGTATCTAGGGAACTCTCTAATGGCTGCAAACTGTAAACTAAATACTCACTGAAACAGAATAAAATTTGTCATTTGCAGAGTGAAAGCGCTGAAGGCCCGAGTCTACGACGGATCGTCCAAGATGGCGTCAGGCCGAGGCCTACCTTCTTCAGGACATAGCCTGAGTTGAGTGCATTCTGAAACAATTTAGAGGCGCATCTTTTAGCATAGATATCTAGGGTAGGGATGCCAGCTGTTCTTAGAATAGTGGTGTTCCTCCCTCACATACTACGGCTAACGTGTCGTTCTGCGAATAGCCGCTGCCTGAAGTGTCTCCAATACTGCTTGATTTTCTGGCAAGCCGTGGACTCGTACATCAGCACTGATCGCACTATTAACAGAAAACGTATGACTTTAGCTCTTACAGGCAAGGGAATACGCCATGCTAACAAGGGTGTGAGGCTGCCCTGGATTCGCTTTCCTTCGGTTATCTTGTTCTGCGCGAATCGCCACAAGTTGAGTGAGAACACTCGTTTAAAAACAACCTAGGCAGTGATCTTAAATTGACTGTCTCTGGCCGTGATTTGATCGGACCGTTGGTATGAAGGTTAAGTTTTCAAGGATTTGCGGCCTGAATACACTAAAAACAGCTTATTTAGCACATGTGTATTCAATCATAACATTTGGCCTCTCTATACAGGATGTTTACAAACTCCCTGGAAAAAATGTTGTGTATTTGTTCCTTAGGTCAAGACAATCAAAAAACGTCACATAAATTTAAATATGGGTCTGAAATGCCTAGTTTTCTGCCTTTCCGTCTGTTTGTGTTTTTTACAAATTATTTTATAACTTGAGTACTATTTCATATAGAACCTTCAAATTTGGCACGAACGTGTATCTTGGTAGGTCAAACAAGTGTATACAATTTCGTTACGATATCTTAAACAGTTTCAAGATGGCGGCCATTTAAAATCTTTGATGTTAAATTTCACGAAAACCGTATTTTTTATAAAAAATTTTTACTAGTAATAAAAATTGTAGAATTTTAAGACGAACAAAATCATACTTTATTTGCTACAATCGTATAATAAATAACTGAGTAATGAGACATTTACTGAAATAAATATCATACAAAATTTGCACTAAACACCAATTTGCCGTGTACAGTTGTTACATAATTAGGTAAATGTCCCATTACTCAGTTATTTATTATCCGATTGTAACAAATAAAGTATGATTTTGTTCGTCTTAAAATTCTAAATTTTTTATTACTGGTAAATTTTGTTTAGTACTCAAGTTATGAAATAATTTGTAAAAAACACAAACAGACGGACAGTCAGAAAACTAGGAATTTCAGACCCATATTTATATAACGATTTTTGATTGTCTTGACCTAAAGAACAAATATACAAAAAATTTCCAGGGAGTTTGTAAACACCCTGTATGAGCAGCAGAAATGTGGAAAGAATATTGATTTTGCAAGAACGCGCAATTCGAATTATGTTAAAGTTACTTTGGCAGGATACAGTAAAGGAATGATTTAAGAATTTAAACATAATGACCATTTTAGCGAGTATATATTCCAGACAATACATACTAAACTTAAACCTGTAAAAATATAGCCCATGTGGGAGATAACCATAACTATTTCAAGAGATAATTTCGCAATACTGGTCCATTGTTTAAAATTATTTGGGAAAAAATACAACTTACATGTTTCGTAAATTAATAAATAGGCTACCGTACCATTACAAGAAAATAATTCAGCTAAAATAAAAATAAACTATTAAAAGACTATATGATCTCAAATCCACTGTATTCTATTAAGAAATACTTGGAATTGCCGTAATGTAATTGCATACATGATATATTGCTGTAGTTGGCTAAGTGTAAGTACACACTGTGTAGGTTTGTAGTGTAAACAGATTTGGTACTATTGACGCCATTCAAGTTGTAATGTTACAATGATACGAATAAAGTTATTTCCACAGGAAAGATGAGCTATTGCAGTGAACCTTATTGTGAAACCTAAGGTCGGGATTAGTAAATGGGCACCGATCATGGACACCAGAACACGTTTTGTTGTGTAATTAAAAATTTGTTTATGTATATATGTGTTCGTACTGTAACGACCGTTAAGTCCCATTTGATCCAAATTTGGTACACACGTTGGTCTTCTAAGTCGCTCGGACGAGTTCGTTAGACAAAAAATCCAACAACCGAAAGTACATTTTTGGTAGAAAGTATTTTTTTGTTGCCGTTTTTCGTATTAAAATGATACATTTTGGAGTTTTATGTAAAATAAACGGTACCAGGAACTGGCACATTACTTTCTCACAAAAATATTTAAATTATTAAACGGATTCACTGTGACTTCATAATTGTAGGTGGGGTAGGAGAGGTGATATTAAAGTAGGAGTTTAACTAAATATTATTATTATTATGTAGAGAGAAAACTATTCGATCGATTTTGAACAAATTTGCACAAAACACGTTTGCACCTATTAGGCCTGTATAGATGCCCGAAAAAAGGTTTTGAAAAACAACCCCCTTTTTGGCCAAAAAACCCCTAAAAATCAGTTATTATTATTATTATTATTAGCTAAACAAGAATTTTTAGAAAAATACGGTTTTGTGCATACATAAGGGCTACAAAGAAGCCAAATTTGATGAAAATCGTTAGAGCCGTTTTTTTATAAAAAATAATAACTGATTTTTTGGGGTTTTTTTTGCCAAAAAGGGGGTTGTTTTTCAAAACTTTTCAAAACCGTTTTTCGAGCATCTATGCAGGCCTACTTGACATGTCTGGTGCAAATTTGTTTGAAATCGATAGAATAGTTTTCGCTCTAGCTTTGTGTACATTCAGACATACATACATACGGACATACAGACATACATACAGACAGACATTTTGTAAACACCACTTTTTTGGACTCAGGGAGTCTCAAAACGGATATTTCCACAAAAATCTCAACATCGATTTTTTTGCGATCACTATACTTTCTCTATACTATAGTATAGTGGGAAAGTAAACTATAAATATAAGAGTTTATTCTGAAAATTTTGTTTTGTTTTTTTTACACGACGTATTGGTTCAAATCCACTAGGGGAATTTTATCGTTATTCAGCTTCTGTTACGAGGCCGACGGCTGGGATGCAAAGTTTTTTGACTGGAATTAAACTATTTTTTTAGATTCTTCGTACTAGAATGCAAATTTTTAGGGTTTATCTAAAAAAATAAATGTACATTATTCTACACATTTTGTTTTTTGTACTACCTTATAGCTCACTTGATTCCCCCAAAATCGATCAAAAGTAAAATACTATAAAAGTACCCCAGGTTCAAATTCAGGTGGGGGATTTTACCATGGGGGCATTTTAAGGCGCGAGCGAAGCGATTCATTATACAACCCGAGGCCGCAAGGTGAAGTGCAAACTCGCAAAGCGGGGTTTTCCGCTGCGAGTTGAAGCTGGAAGCTTAGGTGCAAACAAATTGTACGTATTTCGTACCCGTAGGCAGCTAGTCAGCGCCTTCGTGAGTGGAACAACTTCCCAAATTGTTGGTTGAAACCCTAAAACATATACATTTAATTTTGGAAGTTCACAAAACTTACGTCAGCGGTTCAGCTTTTTGATCGAGTTATTATTATTATTCCTAAAGAAAATGTAATACATCATTTTGTAGAAACAAAATTGTACTAATCTGCAATCCTTTTCTTATCCTTATTTCGTAAGCAAAACTAGTTTCTACACTCAACTAAATTGTTTGAAATGTATTTAACTGGGTTCTTACATCAGACAAGGTCAGGGAAATAGAAAATAGCCTGGAAAAGTCAGCGAACTTATACAAGTATCTGGGATTTTTTTTCAAATCATTGAGCCCCAGATGTTGCAAACACTCAAGAGTCGTTCTTTGCTCCAGCTTATTACAACATAAGCTGCTGGACCAGTTTTTTTTATGAGGACTTCTCCAGCAGTATGATAATAACCCCTGAACGGCCGAATAGATTTTCTTGATTCATAGCTAAGAATACTCCCAATCAAATCACTTTTCAAGAAAAAAAAAAATAAAAAAAAAATCGGTTCATCCGTTTGGGAGCTACGATGCCACAGACATGTAAATCAGAGTTTAGACGAGTCCCAGGTGCTGGCGTGTCTAGTCCCGGGGGCTCTCCACCAGCACCCATCCTAGGAAGCCATGCGGAAGAACTATCCACTATCTTATATATAAATACCTTAGTAAAATTACGCAAAACAGCCCCACCCGGGGACCAGATATCTAGTCATATCCCGTCAGCTTGGAAGCGAGCCAACCACCGTTTGCTTTACTTCCGCCCTCCTACCCTCAAACCACAGATATGATTAGATATCTGGTCTCCCTAGCCTAGATTCAAACTCGGCATCTTGTGATCAGAAAGACGCTTCGTTACCACTAGACTACGGCTTCATGAAAGAAAAATGACAAATTAACAAAACTTCTGTTACTTTACTATCGGTATAAATATTCCGTGTAAAGTAAAAGATAGTTTGTCAGCACCATCTAGGAGCGGTTATAGGAAGTTTGCTTGGTTGCTCTTAAGTTTTAATCTGTCTAATTTGTATGTGTGAGAGGTTTATAATAATAACTTAGATCAGTTCTTATGAAGTTAAGTAATTAATTTAAAGCAATATGCTAAACTTTTAATACAAAATACTGACAAATGAAAGACTAGAACATGTTTTAAAAAATTGGGGAAATCACACCATATAAATTGTCAATTGAAAGTAAGCACTAGCCAAGCAAGTCCTGCTTTCTGGTGGCATTTGTTGAAACTAGGTGTAGACCTGATGTTTTACAGACCTGCAATGGTACTCTAAAGTACCTCCATGGCTCAACTTGTAGATAAAGCCACTGTTACCTTTTATAAAGGCAGTTAAATTGGGTGGTACTTAAAAGTACCGTCAGCCGACAAAGGGTTAAAGTGACACTACCCCCATGAGGCAATTGCGATGGTACTAGAGTTACCTCTAGCAGGGCTCCCTCGCACTCGTGGTCCCAGTATGCAAAAGTGGCTTAAAGGCCAAGACTGGTCTCTGGCCCGCCAAAATAATCCACAGACTATTCCAGCTACGGTTTCGAATCCCCTTCTTGTACCACTGAGAACTTTTTATTATAGTACTAGGGGAAACTCCAGCGTGCTCCGCACGCCAACCCGTTGGAACCTTCTATACACGTAACCATGTTATGTTTTATTTATAACAAAGGTGTAGGATTAATAATAACCCCAAAGCTAAGATGGTAAATTAAATAATGTTAAATGTTCAAATCAAATTATTTCGTATACTAGTAAGCCCCCGTGAAAAATCACAGGCTGGTTAATTAGATACACATCAGAAATGCATCATTTAAAAAACAAACTATTAAAAAACAACAGTAAGGAATACTTATCTAGGCCTGCAAAACTATGCTGACGGGGATTTTTTACTCGGTAAATGTGTACAATAATAAAGATTTTAAAACTGTAGGCCCTACTTGTTAAACATTTTTATTTACATACGTTGTTATATATAAAGAAAGATAAAAATAATACCTTTTAATAGCTTTTTATTTCATATTGATAGATCAAATGATTTAGAAGTTATTAATATTATAGTAAAGAAATGAATGATTGAATAATTATGTTTATTTTATGTTATACGAAGATGTGCTAGTTTCTGAAGTTAAATGAATTTAACTCTTTAAATTTGTATAAACAAATGTATTGATGATAAAACGTTGTATTTATATACAGTTTATAACCTCAAAGCAAATATTATAACGCATATTATAATATTACTAGCTGACCCGTGCGAAACATTCGCGTTCTAACTTACTAACCGTGTTTTATTAATTTAAATCCATGTTAAAGAGAAATAATTTTGTTATTGTTATTATATATTTTCAAACAACTTACCAACTTGCAGAAGGTAAACAACAACAAATAGGTGTATCTACAATTCTGTTTATAACCACGCTTACAATTAATTAAAAATAGCAATGTAGTGGCGTAACAGCAGCTCTCCAGCTGAGTATTGTTATTATCAGTGTTGCCAACGCCAGGAAAATATCCCTACAACTTACTTGATCTTACATCACTGTTACTTTCGGATTCTTTATTTTATTTTTTTTCGTATAATTGTATTTTGTATATTTTTCCGGTGTAGCGGTTAAGGAAAGCTTTAAAATGATGCCTCATTCATGTAATTTGATGATGTATTAAACAAGTTATTGCGTACCGACAAAAAAATGGTCTTGAGAAATAATATAATTATGTGATAGCACACATTAGTTCTATAATTCATATTTAAAAAATTCAACTTCACAAGAAATTTTAACGATTGAAGTTGTAAACGTAACCCCAAACTGTAATTTACACTGGGTTTGTTTAAGTGTTATATTATGGGTGAAATCAGCTGTTTAGATGTAAGAATGTTTCCGAAGTTAAACAAATAGGTATCTTTTCTTTAAATTTGTGTGAAAAAATATATTGATGATGAAAGGTTGTATTTATATATTTAGTTTATAACCTCAAAGCAAATATTATAACGTATATTATAGCATACATTAGTTATTTATCTCATATTTAAAAAGATCAACTTCACAAGAAATTATAACGTTAGAAGTTGTAACCATAACCCCAAACTATAATCTTCACTGGGTCTGTTTAAGTATTACAGATGATGGGTGAAATCAGCTGTTATATTGTGTGTTACTCACGTACGTACGAACGTACACTCTCTTTTATACGAGCTGATAACAGCAGTTATAATAAAGGTTAAAACAACCAGCTAGGCTCAGATCTGCATTTTAATAAAAACCTAACCTAAGTTAAAAATTCAAAAATAATTGCTTTGAAGTTTGAAATCAGCTGTTAATAGAAATATTAGAACACACAGCTGTTTTATCTGTTATTTAATTTAATTGGTTGCTATGGTAATAAATGTAAATACATGTGTTGTTTCATCAGTCTAGGCCTAAACTAAGATTTTTTCCGACTAAATTTACAAGTATTGAAATAAAAAATGTTTTTATCAAAATGAATTAATTATAGACTGTGTTACTCAGGGATAGTGTAGCTTTTTTTTAGTAAAACTATTTTTTCAATCGGTTCAGTAGTTCCAGAGATTACCCCCTACATACAAACAAACAAATTTTACCTCTTTATAATATTAGTATAGACTAGTGCTTTGGTATTGCTTGATTTGAGTATATAAATATATATTTAAACACAATTTAGGAAGTGGATTAACAAAAATAGTGAGGTATTGAAGTGCCTTGTGGTTAAAAAAAGATTCTTATGATCAGGGCAGGTGGTAGGGCTCATTTTAAACATGTGGTTATTTAATGTAAATTTATTTTATATGGGTAGCTATCCCAAATTATTTAATTTAAAGGGTAGTTATCCCATTTTATCGCTTTTAAGTAATCAAATTGCAAATGGTTTTTGATATCACTTAAGAATAATATTACCCAATTAAAGCTTTTATAGCTTGTAGGAACTTAGTTCAATTTATAATGATAATGTAGGGGTAGCAACCCTATTTCAACCCTTAGACTGTAGTAATTGTATTGTATATATACACTCCTGGCATTAATATGGATAAACTGTGAAATTTTTAGTGAAATCGGTCGAATAGTTTTTGAGTCTATACAGGGTGATCAACTCATAGGGATCTCGCAAATTATCAGTTTTTCGAAAAACTTTAAATTGGAAACCTTTCGTGGGTTTTTACGGACATTAAAATTAAGGTGTTAACCGTATTTTTAATCTTCGCCATTTTTCCAATATGGCCTCAATCTTGAATTGTATATATACAAACACCATATTTTTATTGCATTTTGTGGTGGAGCATATTATTTTATGACACATTTGTCCTTTGGTATGTTTCTCTAAACGCAGCCGTTACGGAACTACTGGCTGCCATGTGAAAAAAACAAATACGGCCGCCTTATCAATTATTTTTAATGGAAATTAACATAATGTATTGAATCACTACTGAATGATGACGGAACAGAATTGTTACTCATGCATTGTTAAATTAAAGCAGTTTTCCAAGAATGCATAGTAACAGCTGATTTATAAATACATTCAATTACAGCTGTTAAGCAATACATTACGTTAATTTACATTAAAAATAATTGGTATTGTTATTTCTTAGTGGGGTTTATTGTTGACAGCTGCTTAATAACGTAACAAAATAATTCGACCACGCAGCTGAACCGCTGACGTAAGTTGAGCAAATTTCAAAAAAATAGAGTTTTTAGGCCTATGTTATAGGGTTTCAACCAACAATTTGGGAAATAGGTCTATTCACGACGGTGCTGAATAGCGGCAAAATGATTCGCACGCCATTCCGCATATTGGGAGTATCTTCAATACACAAAGCACTGCGTGCTTCGCACGCCATTCCGAATATTGGGAGTACCTTCAACACTCAAAACATTGCGTGCTTCGCACGCCAACCCCCGTATTGGGAGTATCTTCAGTACACAATACATTGCGTGCTTCGCAATCCGCACCAAGGTAGAATCCACCACATGACTTTGAACCAGGTACTTCTATGGTATTTTACGTTTTGAACGATTTTGGGGGAACCAAGCGAGCCATAAGGTCGCGTAAAAAACCAAAATGTGCAGAATAACATCCTACATTTATATTTGTAAAACAAATTCATTCTCGTAAGAAAAATCTAAAAAAATAGTTACTTCCGGTCAAAAAACGCTCTTCCGATTGTTGGATTTTTTTGGCTAACGAACTCGTCCGAGCGACGTAGACAACCAACATGTGTACCAAATTTGAACCAAACCGGACTTAAAATGCGGCCGCTAAAGTGCGAACACATATATACATATATTATTTTTAATGACACTCCAAAACATGTTCTGGGGACCATGATCGGTGCTCATTTGCTACCCGCGACCTTGGGTCTTACCATAAGGGCCACTGCAATAGCTCATTTTACTTTCTCACTATACATATATATGGTATAAAGTATAGTGATCGCAAAAAAATCGATGATGAGATTTTTGTGGAAATATCCGTTTTGGGACCCCCTGAGTCCAAAAAAGTGGTTTTTACAAAATGTCTGTCTGTATGTCTGTATGTATGTCTGTCGTCTGTATGTCTGTGTGTATACAAAGCTAGAGAGAAAACTATTCGATCGATTACAACCAAATTTGCACCAGACATGTCAAGAAAGCCTGTATAGATGCACGAAAAAGGGTTTTGAAAAATTTTGAAAAACAACCCTCTTTTTGGCAAAAAGACCCCCAAAAAATCAGTTATTATTTTTTTATAAAAAAACGGCTCTAACGATTTTGATAAAATTTGGCTTATTTATAGCCTTTAATGTACCCTACCATATGCAAAAAACAGCATCTTTCTAAAAATTCTCGTTTAGTTAATAATAATAATAATAACTGATTTTTTGGGGTTTTTTTGGCCATAAAGGGGGTTGTTTTTCAAAATTTTTCAAAACCTTTTTTCGTGCATCTATAAAGACCTAATTGACGTGTTTGGTGCAAAATTGTTTGAAATCGATCGAATAGTTTTCTCTCTAGATAATAATAATAATATTTATTAGGTAATCTCCAACTTTAATAAAAATCACCTCTCCTACCACACCCTACAAGTCACAGTGAATCTGATTAATAATTTAAATATGTTTGTGAGAAAGTATGTGCCAGTTCCTGGTACCGTTTATTTTCTATGGAAATTCGCTAATAACATGTCTTTAAAATTATAGTTATTCCATGCGATGTACTATTTTCAGTTGATATGCTTTTGGTAAACTGATTATCGATGCTTACCTTTGGTAACCCCTCCCCCACCCCCGGTAATGAACACTTCCCCGGTAAATTTAGAAATATTTTAGCTTAGTTTTTTATTTTTTGTTCAAGTTTTACTTTTCAACTGCTTTTCCTCTGCCGATATAAAGAAAATCCGGTATCCCACAGGCAGGTGAGCCACCACAAAATTGATAAAACCAAGCCAGAAGACACACGGATCTATAGGATACAATTAGTGTAACGGGAATTTAGCCGAGTGGGAGTCGGTCATGTAAGTGTTGCTGGTACAAGGTGCCTTGAAGCGGTTAAATCATGTAACCGTCCTGTCAGATAACTCGGGTCTGACTGATTTAGAATGTCCTTGTCGACATGTACTTTGATTAGATGATGTTACAACTATCTTGCGTCGTAAAGACGTGGCTAAGGTCCACTATCACAAAGTGTCTAATCCCACGACCTACAGGTATTGTTGTTTTATTTTTCAATTAAATCAGATCGGTACAGTCGGTACAAAATTCCTCCGATGCTTCGCGTTATTGGTTAATCCGCGTGTTCTGATTTATCTCTCGGCTTACTTTCAAAACACACTAAAAGTTGCTCGCGTCAGCCGAGGCCGTAGGCAGGGGTGGGGGTGAAAACCCCCTCCAAAATCCCGAAATTTAGTAGTAAAAATTAATACTAGGTTTTAAAAAGTACAAGTCAAATTATAAAATAGACAACACAACAGAGGATCCAGCAACTTATTTTACATCATTGTGCATTGCATGCATAGGTCTACTGATATTTAGATTTGCTAGATTAAAGTACAACGTACAATACATATGGATGCAGTAGGTTACAGCCTTACTCTCTTGTAAGATTGATCTGATCTATTAAAAAAGACAACTACTTAGGTTCAACAAAAATACTTTACTTTATTTTAACAAAACAAAATCATTCATCATCATTACATCCTATATAAAATTCATCATCTTTAACAAATGAAAATTTTAAAAATAAGCACGGAAATTGTTGTTTAACACGTTCTTTGCTACGGAAATTTCGTATGCTAATAGCTGACTTTTTATTTTTTATATTTATAGCCTAAATGAGTTGAAATTACTTTATTTTTTAACCTTTCTACGTAATAATCACTAATATTTTAAAGTCCATAGCACATAAGCTTAAAATTGGTGCAATGCTCTGTGTATTAAAAATACTCATAATACCTGTTTGACTTACCAAGGTACACGTTCGTGTCAAATTTGAAATTTCTATCTATAATATTACTCAAGTTATAAAATAATTTGTAAAAACACAAACAGACGGGCATACAGAAAATTAGGCATTTCAGACCCATATTTATGTGACGTTTTTTGATTGCCTTGACCTAAGGAACAAATACACAAAATTTTTCCAGGGAGTTTGTAAACATCCTGTACATTTGAAATGAAATAGCTGCACAGCCAAATCTATTCGGGATTACCTAAAATTTAAATTCAGCTTTGAAATTTTAATTTCAGATTTGGAATTGCCACCGTATCCGTTGGGTGCACTCAAAAGGAAATACGTATAACATTTGATTACTTTAGTTTGGTATCTTTTCCCATTCAAATGCTTAGTAAAACAGTTATCAACATTAATTTCCACACATTCCCACACCCTTTATTAATATTTCTACAAGAAACGACAATGTCAAATCACAAAAACCAAACGGTGTTTTGTACGACCACATATTTCACCAATTATTTATTAAGGCCATAATTCAAGTTTTTCCTTGACTTTTTTAAGACTTTTTTTAATTTGTGGTACAGCCAAAGATTGATGTGTCGAGAAGAAGTGGGGGGTGGGGTAAAAGTTGGCAGATTCCAAAGTAGTTTATCACGGCGAAAGCTGTGGTATACTTGGCCGTATGAAACAATAATTCACTCTTTAGTGCATTGTCTTGATTCATGGACTAATAAAAGTGCTCGGGATGAGAGTCTAGGCTTTCATTATATGGAAAGATAATATTATTTTGGAGTCAAGTAAAACGTTATATTCGGGAGTTCATGTTGTCATGAGTAAATCATTCGAGGTAAAGTGCAATTAATTTGTGGGGTAACGCTGCTCCTCCTAGTGCCTGTACTAACCATATTAAAAACGAAAACTTTGGTTACCATTGAAACAAAAACTAATAAGTTTAGAGAACTTAAATTTATTTAGACTTATTTTAATAATTAAAAAAAAATCTTATCCTATTTAAATTTAAAATAATTCGACCACGCAGCTGAATCGCTGACGTGAGTTAGCAAATTTCAAAAATTAAGTTTATAGGGTTTCAACCAACAATTTGGGAAATAGGTCTATTCACGACGGTGCTGAATAGCTGAAAAATGGTTCGCACGCCATTCCGCATATTGGGCTAATCTTCAATACACAATGCATTGCGTGCTCGCACGCCAATCCCACGGCAGAATCCACTACATGGCTTTGAACCAGATACTTCTATGGTATTTTACGTTTTGTTCGATTTTGGGGAAACCAAGGGAGCTATAAGGTCGCGTAAAAACACTAAATTTGCAGAATAACACCCTAAATTTATATTTGTAGAACAAACTCTAAAAAAAATTCATTATCGTTGGAAAAATCTCAAAAAATAGTTACTTCCGGTCAAAAAACGTGCTTCCGGTTGTTGGATTTTTGGCTAACGAACTCGTCCGAGCGACGGAGACAGCCAACATGTGTACCGAATTTGAACCAAATCGGACTTAAAATGCGGCCGCTAGAGTGCGAACACATATATAATATATATATATGATTTTTAATGACACCCCAAATGTGTTCTGGGGACCATGATCGGTGCTCATTTGCTACTCCCGACCTTGGGTCTCACCATAAGGGCCACTGCAATAGCTCATTTTTTCTATGGAAATTCGCTAATAACATTAAAATGCGGCCGTTAGAGTGCGAACACATATATAATATATATATATATGATTTTTAATGACACCCCAAACGTGTTCTGGGGACCATGATCGGTGCTCATTTGCTACTCCCGACCTTGGCTCTCACCATAAGGGCCACTGCAATAGCTATTTTTTTCTATGGAAATTCGCTAATAACATTAAAATGCGGCCGCTAGAGTGCGAACACGTAAATACATATATATGTCTAAAATTTTTAAACGTTTTCTGGGGACCTTGATCGGTGCTCATTGACCCGACGTTAGGTCTCGCATAGCCTAGGCTACTTTTATTGGACTATAGCGACATAAACGATTCCTGAAATCTTCTTTTCACCCGTCAGTGTATGTACAAGACTTGACAACATTGCTTGTACTGCAATAGCTAATTTTTCCTATTGAAATTCGCTAAAAAGCGTAAGCAGTACAGCCGCATTACTATGGCCGAATTTTCTTATCAGGAAATAACTTAGTTTAAAGCAAGTAAATAAATTACAAGTATAATAGTGAAAAAATCATTTTTCAGGAGATTCCTTAGCATTTTGTTCTTTGTTTCGGGAACTGTACCAAAAATACCTTTGTACTGGATTATGGTAATAAATTTAATTGCCTTTCGAATGATATAACTCACAAATTGTACTCGGGCTTATGAATGGGAGAAATCATTCAATTTCCTCGCTCTAACTTAACCATTTTGTGTTGAGTCAAATAGGCCTCCATTTTTGCGTCGAATAGAAAAATAAAAAAATCGGAATCTTGATAATCCTACGGAAGGACCGTTCCATCAAAAATTCAGAAGTTTTGCAGTATATTTACTACCACTTATAAAGGTGGGAAACACGTATTCCTATATACTCCTCAAATACCCGAAAACGATTAAACGGTCAACTCTGCCATTTTGAGTCGGATTGAAATACAAAAAAAGTGTAACCGAAGAATCTTAATTATACACAAAAAAATCAGCAATTTTGAAGCATATTTACTACCACTTATCAATCCGGGAATAAAACATATAGGCCTATATGTACATAAATTAATGAATTTTGGTTCTGGCTTTGGGAAGCAATAGCTATCATTGTTGATCATTTAGCACTACCCAGGAAATACGTACAGCCTAAAGTATGCTGCGGACGCGATCAACTTTGTTTCCCAGGACCATCTCTTGATAGCGGAGAGCTGGATGAAGAGAAGCAGAGGAGGAAAGACCTCCCTGGTCTCTACTGGGAAGCAAGATCGAAGATGGCGTGAGCCAGCAAAGGCCTTTGGACAACAACAACATAATTAATGAATTTTGGGTATCGAAACGTAAAGAAACGAAGTCTTACCCTCCTCCGACCAACCGTTTTCAATTCGGGTCGCGTGTAATAGCTCTTATTTTCCTCGAAAATTCAACTAAATAAGCGGTTCCAGGAACTGGCACATACTTTCTCACAAACATATTTAACTTGTTAAACAGATTCACTGTGACTTCATATATAGCCCAGTCAGCGGGTAGTTAAAAATTAAGTTACCTGGAAAAAAATGCGGGAGAGATGAAACTTGGTAATACAGTGCATTTTGACATCCTAAAAAAACATACTAAGTTTGAGACCCCCACCACTTTGAGCTTTCACCGCCATCTTGGAAAATGGTGGCAAAATTCCGGTTTTTTCCAAATAACTTTAGTTGGGTGCATCCTAGAAAAAAAGTTACGTATAAAAATTATAGAAAATTCAATTTTCTAAAACTTTTGTTTCAAAGCTTTTCTGTGAAATAAACCGTTTTTAAGTTTATTGTACGTAAACGAAATGCATTGCGGTACATTAACCGTTTAAAATACGTAAAAAAATGAATAATGTAATTAAATTAATTAAGTGTTCGTGTGATTCTAATGCAGTATGATAAAAAGTATCGTTTATAACTTGTAACTAAAGTGTTTTTTGATGCTTGTTTGTTAACACCACGATCTCGCACCGTAAACATCCACGCTAGGATGAAATACTAGTGATGAAATATACTATTAACTGGACTAAAGTTCTTTTAAATCTTAAATAGAATACAATTTTGTAAAAACAAATCCCAAACTGTCATTGTTGAAGACAAGAATATATTTATATTACCATGGATACAGGACAAATATTAACAAAACAATGTAATTGTCATTAGATTTCTGAACATCATGAAGGTTAGTCGCATTCTGTCTATCAGGCTCACTCTCTCCGCGGAGAAGAAAATATCGATCGTCCGAGAACTGCACAGGTTTCTGTATACCCTGCACAGGTTAAGAAAGTGTAGCGCGAGCCCATTCTGAACACGCGTTCGGATGTAGATCTGAATTCGAGTTCACAATCTGTGCATGCGGAGGGAACTGGATGGGGTTTGAGGGTTGTCCGTTTTCATTTCCGCGGAGATCGAAGTGACCGGCGTAGTTCCGAATGTACCCGACTGGATTTTTGTCCAGATAATCGACAAAGCCCTCAACTGTAGTCTGATTTGAAATATGTAATGCTTAATCAGAACACATTGGAATCAGCCAAGGTGTACTTTTACTTGTAAAATTACGTACAACTTGTTTTGTTTCTTAAAGATTTGCTGGTTAAGTTCATACACTATCTCCTTTAGACTTACACTTGAGCGTCAATTTATATCTCTAAATCAATAACATATCAATAAAGTTACGATAAAATATATTATTAATTTTAAGTTCAAAGGAAAATATGCATTTTCATAAAAAAGCATACATTTTTAACAACCGTTTAAATATATTTAGAAAACTATTGGACTTGTTCGTTTTAAAAACATTTTAATGAACTGTAGACCTGTTTACATTTTTCACACTGAACGTCTATTTCGACTGGTCTATAAGTAGAAAATAATTAATATATAGTAATAAATTACTATCGTTACCTTTTTGGTACCGTCATGTGATTTCTTTTCTGTCTTATTACAAAGACGCATTTCGGAGCCGAAACTCCATCTTCAGTAGATCCCTCCGTAGAGGTCGTGAAAACTTAAAACTTTGATAAAACATACAACACTACACATACAAATACAATTATCTACACGTGTGTGCATTTAGACAGTTTATTAGGTGCACACTGTTTCATGGTCCGCGAACTACTGGAATCTGTTTAGGCCAAGTTTACTAGATCAAATAAGTTGGTCATATCAGCTAGTCATATCTCATTACCGTCTCTTATAATGAGAACTTGTCATTGAGAATGTTATTTGGCGATTGTTTAAATGTTTTACATATTACTTCGGCTCGCATTAGAATGCCGAAGTATTGAAATCATGCGGTAATTTTGTGTGTGTCTGTTTTCCCGTAAACACGATATAAGCACTCACAGATGTAGAAAACTTCAGGTGGTACCAAAATCTTCATAATTTTATTGCAGAGAGTTAACAAGTTTTTGAGCTTTCTAGCGTGAGGCGTAGCGCGTCGGGGTCACGTATTTGGGTCAAAAATTTGAAAATATTGGGTCAAAATTATTAAAATACAGTGTAAGGTATCATTTTATATATGTTTTTGGGCACGAAAAAAACAATTTTTACAGTTAAAAAGTCGCTTTGGGGTCACGTTTTAGGATCGAAACTTTGAAATTACAGTGTAGGGTAACGTTTTATATGTTTTTGGGTACGGGACAACCGATTTTGACAGTTAAAAAGTCGTAGCGCGTCGGGGTCACGTTTTTGTGCCATCTTGTGTTTTGTATTTATAAAAACTGCATGACTGCGATAATTATCACTTGAAATTAATAAATTATTTACTATAATTTGTATTATATTATTGAAATATTATTGCTACTATATTTTTTGTAATAATAATAATTATTATTATTTTCCAGTGTACTAGCTTCCGCACCACCCGCGAGGTAAAGTTTTTTTACTGTGGTTTTTACTAGTCATCTTTAGAGAAACGTTATCATTACGCTTTGTACACATCCTAACAGATACACAGACACACGGACAGACATCATCATAAAACCACTTTTTTTGGGTTCAGGGAGCACCAAATCAAGTAATTCCACTAAAAATATTTTTGGTTTCTGGGAACACCAACACAGATAATTCCACTAAACAATTTGTTTGGGGTTCAGGGAGCACCAAAACAGATAATTCCACTAAAAATTCAAATTCGAAAATTTGGACAAAAACAATACTTTCTCCATATACTACGTATAGGGCGGGGGGGGGGGGGGGTGGAGAAAGTAAAAATTACTTCACTCCGCCTAATTTTAATCTAAATCACGTGATACATTCATTAAGGTGATGGCGTATATACCACTAAAAAACATGTTCCCCGTTCTTTAGCCAACATTACTGACCTAACAAAGATCGCGTACTCGGCTTGCAATTAAAGATTGTCACACGGAGTGGGCTAATGAATCTTTAAATGTTGTATGAAAAACGATGTGTGCATTACTAATGGGACGGCATGAGACAAGGGGCAGATAGGGTAGGTGGAACAGAGGGGATACACGTTACCGTAAAAGGACAACCCTTAAAAAGAATAATTAAACAATAATGGGAGGTCTCAGCACCTGCTCCTAAACGCTTCAACCACTTAGGTGTAACTTTCAACTTTGGCTGAGAATGATGAACACAGTTTAGTTTTAGCGTAGACTTAAGAGTAAATAATTTACAATTGTTGTAAAAAATAATCCATATCTATAATAGCCCAGTATATAGGGGGGTTTCAGCTTACATTAATTGCGGCAAAAGGTATTTTTTTTCTAGAATCGTTTGGTATGGTGTGGGTATGCCAAATTTAATTTTGCGACCTCGAAAGGGGGGGGGGGGGGGGGAACAACCTTTGGGGTTCAAAAAACCTTGAAATTTTCGAACTTTTTCCAGTATAACTGGAAAAAGGTGCATATTTTGTAAACAATAGTACTTTAAGAAATTAAAGAGGACACAATTTCGCGTCGATTAAAAAAACAAAGTGTAAAATTAGTCCAGTAGTTCAATTTTTATGGGGATCCGATAAACAGCAAATTTTTCAAACTTTGCCAAAAACTGTGTTTTACCCATTTTCAATGTGCTGTAACTTTCCAACATCAAATTTTATCAATACCCCCCTCCCTGAAAGTTGTAAAGCATCAATTCATGAGTTAAAAAAGCACCGATTTTTCTAAATTGGGTAAATTTTGAAATTTTGTCAACTCATTAAGCAAAAGTGGGGAAAAAATTAAATTCACACAATAGGGTTTTCGCTCTTTTTCGAGTCCGGGAATGAATTCTGAATTCATTCTGAGTCTTAGCTATGCCATCTGAATGCATTTGGAAATTGTTTTAACACGTTCGCCAGCACCAATTGTAACATTTTTAGTACGCATAGACTAGCGTCGCACATTGAGACGTCCAGTTTCTAGCTACAGACTGATGCAGCAAATGAGCAACGCTCGTTTTAATTGAAATATTCTGATTTCGCATATTTGTGTCGTATTATATATTATAATTGAGTATTAAAAAAAATATTTAGTAAAAAAAGTAGTAATTTGGTATAAAAACGGGTTTTTTTTTTACATTTTTAAACTAAAAACAAGATGTACTTCAAACACTGTTTCGAGACTTCGGCTCGTTTTTTTTAATAACTGTCAAAATCGGGTTTCCTCTACCCCAAAAAAATATAAAACGATACCCCACACTGTATTTCTAAAATGTTGACCCAAAAACGTTATCCCGACGCCCTACGACTCTTTAACTGTGAAAATCGGGTTTCCCCTATCCAAAAATATATAAAACAATACCCCACACTGTATTTTCAAAATATTGACTCCAAATCGTGACCCCGACGTGCTACGACTTTTTAACTGTCAAAATCTGAATCTGACGATGTCCAACCTGAGTCAGTAAATAACGCCACTCAGCACGAGGAAGAAGAACCTAAACCGGGACCATCAAAACGAACAAAATTTTAAATATTTCCAGTATCTATTTAATTGTGTTATACTAAGCTTGTGGTACTGCATGTGTTGTTGTGAAACAGTGTAGTTCTGGAAAATATCTGGGTATTTTTGTTGATAGTAATTTAAACTTGAAAACTCATATTTAATTAAATAAATATCCCTTGCTGAGGAAGTGTGTAAGCGGAGAAAATAAAAAAATATTCATATTTCACACTTGAAGGGTAAATTAAATAGTGTTCTTAGATTACTTTTTTCTTCTTGAAGGATGTTCGTCCCCAAAATATTTTACGACAAGTGTATTTTGTTTTATTTCATTTTAGAATACAATGCGGAATCGCTTTGTGGGGTGGTACTTGCCAAATTAATATAAAAACGGTCTCTATAATTCAAAAGAGAATTGTTAGAATTATAAAGCGAAAATAAAAAACTGAACATTCCCAACCTCTTTTTTGGAACTCGGGATATTGCCAATAAAGTATATTATGTATATTTATAAGGTAATGGAGCTGTTTAATGTAAGAAGCAGTAATATTCCAAGTAGGGTTAGTGATTATAAGATAAAACCTAGAAATTCGTCAAATTTTAACATTACAAAACCAAATATAACTTTTTCACTAACACTTTTGAGTTCATCGCACCCAGAACATTTAATCAGTTACCAAATTATATTAAATACAGTTTTAACAAAAACAGTTTTCTAAACACATTTAGGAAGTGGTTGCTTGAACTGCCACTGTTTATTTCCTATTTGAAATTATGATATAGTCAAAATTATACCCATCGTTTTAATTATGAAGTTCATTTTCCAATATAAAAACATTATGTACGTTAAAATCAGATCTTGTAGCGTAATAAACAGATTGCTTTCGTTAAGCAACAATTTGCAACAATGAGAACAAACAGCTGATATTGAACATATATAGGGTGTTTTTTAAACTTTATACACCTCTAACTTTTAAACGGTTAGACGTAAAAAAACCCACCAAAACAATAAGGTCTTAAAATAACTTGTAAAATCCAAAATCATCATAAAATAATATTATAATTCTCAGTTTGAAGTTGTTATTAGTTAATGATGGATGTTGAATTTTATTATAATTACTTGCTCGGACATTTGCCATCATTTGTGTGTTAAATAATCAAACACGACGTTTCGGGAATACAAATCAATTCCCGTTCTCAAGTGTCTAAAACTAACGGTACATAAACCCAGGCAACTAGGCCTATGTAAGGGTGAACAAAGTAAAACTACAAATTATTCTAACCTTAAATATCTACGTGATACATCGCAGAGCTAAGACTGAGAAGTCAAACACACCAACCACAGACAAAACACAATTCAAACACTAAGCACACGCAATTGATGGCAAGCGTCTAGTTGACAAGTTGGAGTGAGACTGACAACTGGCCAGAGTATTCAGGCGTGGCCAACAGGAAGTGTACCGTTAGTTTTAGTCACTTGAGAACGGGAATTGATTATTCTGAAACGTCGTGTTTGATTATTTAACACACAAATGATGGCAAATGTCCGAACAAGTAATTATAATAAAATATTATAATATTCAATAAGAAATTCAAAAGTTGACCGGGTTAAATGGGTGTCATTTACAAATATTTTAACTTCATATTTTTAAAAAAATACATGGAAAAGTTCCCTATTTAAAGTTTTCTGTCATATTTACAGTTTACAAGATAACAGCGGTTGCCCATTTCAAATAGATGCCTGTATATTACAGGAAATGCCCAGTATAACGTAAACATTTGAAATATTGTTTGGTATAATGGAGGACCAGTGCTGACATGTTTGTGACTTGTTAACTGTTACCTATGGAAGATGAAAGTCAAGCATCTATTGTAAGTCCCATTGTTTCATCGTCGTATGTCAGAATAAAATATGCGTCCCTTGTCTTCTTCATAGCTGCAGTCGGAGATCTTTACTGTGATTGGGATTTTAGTTGTATTATGGCATCTATATATATAAAAGCGAAATATACCACTCACTCACTCACTCACTCACTGACCCACTCATCACGATGTCTCAAAAACTACGGAACGGATTGAAATGAAATTTGGTATGTAGCTTCCTCTAGGGCCATAGGTACTCACTAAGAAAGGGTTTGAAAAAATTCGACATTTTAGGGGGGGTTTGGGGGGATCAAAGTTATCAAAAACCGATTTCTTCAAAACTACAGAACGGATTGGAATGAAATTTGGTATGTAGCTTCCTCTAGGGCCATAGGTGCTCACTAAGAAAGGGTTTTAAAAAATTGGAAATTTTAGGGGGGTTTGGGGGGTAAAAATTACTAAATCACGATTTCTCCAAAATTACCGAACAGATTGGAATGAAATTTGGTATGTAGTTTCCTCTAGGATCATAGGCGCTCGCTAAGAAAGGGTTTTAAAAAATTCGAAATTTTAGGGGGGGGGGTATCAAAGTTATGAAATCAGGATTTCTTCAAAACTACCGAACGGATTGGAATGCAATTTGGCATGTAGCTTCCTCTAGGGCCGTAGGTGCTCACTAAGAAAGGGCATGAAAAATTTCGAAATTTTAAGCGGAGTTTGGGGGGATCAAAGTTACTAAAATCATATTTTCAGATCTTTTATTATTATGACAATAGTGCTTTTATTATTTAAGATCTATATATATAAAAGCAAAATACCACTCACTGACTGAAAACTTAAAAAGAATACAATTATTACGTTAAAAAAACTGAAAATACCAACCACCACGGGCAACGCCGTACGGGTCAGCTAGTAGGTTTATAACTTCGGGAATTAGGAAGTGTAAGTAAAACTAGGACTTTTGTGACACTGAACTTGTGGCTCTGTAGTTTCTTTTTAGGTTTCCCAATACAGTAGTCTTGTCTTCTATGTTCATCCACTACTCTTTGTGATTATGACTGGCTTGGCGCTTATTTATCCGGCCGATGGTATCACAATTTTGAACCCACCAAATTATACAAAAGTTATTCCTTTAAAATATGAGGATAGACATTTTTCAATTGGTCGTGTTTCATTGTAAGAAGAAAGTGGTTGTTATGATAAATTGTGATGAACTAGTAAGCAGATTAGTTAGATGCACATCAGAAATACATAATTAAAAAAAAAAAAAATACAATTTACTAGTAGTTCTTGTGAACAGTAGACTTCGCTCGTTGAAATAACAAATGTGGTTTTGAGCTTAGGTTAAAACTAGTGTCCCAGTAAGGAAGTAATCACTACTCAATCACAGCGGCTACACTGTGGTAGTGACCCCTCTCTCTTTTCCATAAAATTATGAGGTTTTATGAAGATATCTGAAGAATAAACGTATAAAGACATGGATAAAATTTTAAAAAAACTTGGACGATTTTTAACAAATTTGAAGTTTGCGGCCATTTTGTGAGCTTATCGTTAGAGATACGGAAAAAAATCAAGAAAACAATTTTTTAGAATATCAAATTTGCTACCCGCTGAAAGTTATTAGTTTTTCAATTCGACTTACGGTTAAGCCACAAACTGGCTTTGGAAAAAAGCTTACACTGAGAGAAACGGTGCGGATGCCATTTTTATTTTATTTACAAAATTTTTACAAATAGGCCTACAGTGTTATAATCATTATAATAGTACTCATTCACCGATTTCGTACTCAAAATCCCCGTCAGCGTTAAGGTACTATTTTTAGGGTTTAAAATGAAAAATGGAAAAAAACCATATATATATATGGTTCGGTCTAGGAATAAGGAACATTCATGCAAAAAATCATGACAATCGGTCAAGGCGTTTGGCCGTAATCGTGAGACAGACACACAGACGAAATGCCGAACGGTCGAAATGCTAAAACGGAGACTTCGCTTCGCTCGGTCAAAAAACAACAGACTCTATCTAGGCCTACCTAAATACGCTGACGGGGATTTTTAACTAGGTAAATGTGTATTATAAGGATTACTAACTGTAGGCCTACTTGTTAAAATGTGTTATTTACATAATACTAGTCAAAATCATAATACTAGAAAAATCACAGGTAG
>JAGFPH010000027.1:459037-479799 GCA_018207615.1 Philaenus spumarius
ACAATACAAATTCCAATTGTAATTTGTACATTTTAAATACAGTTTATCAAAGATTCCATTGCACAACTACTCGGGTTACACGTGTACGACTTATCTGTTTAAACGCGCAAAACAATTACAAACAATAGAAGAAACTACTCTAAGCCCAACTAAACCGATTGTAAATGAACACAAGGATACCGTCCGAGGTGCTTAGTATAACTCAGAAAGCCGCAATTGTTCTGCGATACAAGTGGAAGCATGTTTTCAGAGATAATACAAAATGTTAAACAAAAGCCGTTTATACTGCTGGTACATTGACAAGAATCCGCGAGCGGCCGATGGTTACGCCGATAGCCACCTATTTGTGTCCCCGGGCCCAGACAATGTCCCACGTACAATTGATTTGCAAATCAAAAACCACATTTCACGCAACTCGTTTTCTTTTTAAGTTTGGTCACGAATAGACCCATTTTACATATTTACCGGGTGATTGACGAGCTTAGCGCCGCCGGTAGACACAATGTGGATATGTAGTGCGATTGTTCTGTGGTGTTTTCTGTTCTTTGCTTGTTAGAAGCTGTACGTTATTCCGGTGATGTACGAATAGAGTTGAGTGAGATTTAGACATTCTTCTGAGGCGAAAACACTGTCAGGGCTAGTGTGTCCCTGATAGACAACATTCGAGTTATTCCCGAAGACTCTGAGATTTCGAATCACATACGCTAACCCCACAGCTACAAGGCCGGACGATTTTGTAATGTGAAAGTCATTTGTGAAAATTAATTGAATTTAATTCAATGTCTGTAGCCAACAAATGTTGTACAATGGCAATACACACGAGACGTTTTGGTTTGACTAGTTTTTTTTTACTAACAGGCATCCAGAAAATTTTTTGCAAATATTGTACTTGCCAAAATAAACATAGCGCAAAGTAATGGCTACAAATCTTCAATTTTGGACAAACCAGTACAGAAAATACAGAAGAAACTGGAAAGTCGTAGCAAACCTCTACACTGCATTAACAACCAAGGCGGCAGGGGATTAGGGGTCAAAAAAACCCCGAAATTTAGTAGTAAAAATTAATACTAGGTTTAAAAAGTGCACGTTAAATTATAAAGTAGACAACACAACAGAGGATCCAGCAACATATTTTACATCATTGTGCATTGTATGCATACTGATATTTTATTTACATTTGCTAGATTAAACTACAATGTATAATACACATGGATGCAGTAGGTTACAACCTTACTCCCTTGTAGCTTGATCTGATCTATTAAATAAGAAAACTATAAAGGTTCAACAAAAATACCCTAACAAAACAAAATCATTCATCATCCTTACATCCTATAATATTTACTTTTCATGGGTAACTATATCAAAATTTTAAAAATAAGCATGGGAATTGTTGTTTAACACGTTCACTGCTACGAAAATTTCGTATTTCCTATGCTAGGAGCTCGCCTTTTATTTTTATATTTATAGCCCAAATGCGTAGAAATTACTTTATTTTTTATTTTTGAACCTTTCTACGTAATAATCACTAATATTTTAAAGCGGACGCGCATTGCGTCCATAGCAGACAGGCTTAAAATTGGGGTGCGAAGCACGCAATGCTCTGTGTATTGAAAATTCTTCCAATACGGGGGTTGGCGTGCGAAGCACGCAAGGCACTGTGTATTGAAAATACTTCCAATACGGAGGTTGGTGTGCGAAGCAAGCAATGCACTGTGTATTGAAAATACTCCCAATACGGGGGTTGGCGTGCGAAGCACGCAATGCACTGTGTATTGAAAATACTCCCAATACGGGGGTTGGCGTGCGAAGCACGCAATGCTTTGTGCGTCGGCCGCTTCTCATAGTGTTCAGTGTCAAGCTCACATGTGCGTCCTTAGCAGTGTACGTGTTAAAATGGTTTAGATACAAATCCCCGGTCCTGACCTAACCCCCTCCCCCCGAAAAGTTTTCCTGGCTACGGTCTTGTTAACGACAACAAAATGAAAAATACATTCCAACGCAATACACACCAATTTTTGATCATTAAGTCCACACCTCTTTAAAAAAATACAACTACAACATTGCCAACATAACGGGAAACAGTTTGTCGGAATATTTCAACCACACGAAGAGTAACCAATACTTATAATATACTAGCTGACCCGTTCGAATATTTCGCAAGTTCGGAGCAGGCCTACATTTACCTGATTTAACACGTTGATTTAATTCAGTTAATTAAGTTTATTTATTTACATTGGTTTATAAATAACAGTTTCCCTATACAATCTTACAGTGTAAACAATCTAACTAACAGCTGTCATGCTAGTTAAACAGATGGTTAGTAGATGGCGCCTTTCATTAGGAACATACAGAGTATAATATAAAAGTTTTTTAAATAAATTTTTGTTATTAAAACATGAATTTTAAGCTGTTTGTCTATTTTTCCCGTGTAGTGGTTAAGGAAAGCTTTAAAATGATGCCTCATTCATGTAATTTGATGATGTATAAAGGAAGTTATGGCGTACCGACAAAAAAATAGTCTTGAGAAATAATATATGCGATTAGTGGCATATACAAACTAAATTGCAGTGGTTATGGCAAATATTATATAGGACAAACTGGCAGAACTTTTAGAGAAAATTTAAAGAACATAAAAATAAATACCCAGCAGTAGAAACAATAGAACTACAAACTCCGCATTCACAGAAACTTAATTGATAATCAACAATCTTACACCAGCACACAACAAAATGTGTCAATGATACGTTATGATACTAAATAAAGGACAAGCTATGAACGTCATTGAAGAATATGAGATTTATAAGCACCACAAAAGTAATCCAGAGAAAACTTAAATGACAAATAGAATTTTGCTTCCAATTGCCTTTATGATTTGATATACTGCCAACAACATAGAACCAAAGAGACTTAGGAAACTAGAACCTTTATAGGATCTGATAATGGGTTAACTGTAAAATAAATCTGGATATGTAACAAAAATCCTAACTTAAATATGAAAATGTGTTGAGCAAGTCAATATTCCAGGTTATATACAGGGTTTCCCCGAACTCTCTGGATCCCTTTTGTGGATATCCTGAGATCCAGATAAACATATTTCACAATATAAACATGGGTCCAGCAATGCTACGCTATTGCTTGATTTAATTTTAAGGGTATTTATTCCATTTCATTACATTGACTTAAGTAATCGAATTGTAAAATTGTTTTTATGCCACTTAAGAATGTACTACACAAATTCATATTTATAGTTTGTAAACCTTTATAGATAATACAGTAAACATTTTGTTTGCTTTTACCTAATCTAAAAAACTGATAGTTGTGAAGAATTGTAAGAAACCTGATTATAAATTAGCCAATTTGGTTGCAAATAAACGTGTAGACCTAACCTAAAATTGTGTTCAGTTTTTTATCCAAATCAGCTGTTTTATATATAATGTGTAACAACCAATGTTTGAATTGAATTAAAAGTACCAGGAGACCGAGCTAAAGCTCGATTATAAGCAGGGCTATGATTTCAATAATAAATATTGGATTATTGAGTTTTGAGGTTAGGCCTATTACATTAAACAACTAAATAAAGGGTATATACAACATTAGGATTACCTGTAATAAAAATACAGTTTAAAGGATTAACCATAATCTCAACGCTATGCCTCAGAAATAAGTCAGGCCTAAATTAAAGTTTAATATTTCAATATCGATTTAGGCCTAGGGCCTAGTTCGCTCACGTCAATAACTATTATTGCAAATTTCCGTGAACATCGTTTAGGTTAGGCCTATAACATAAACAACTAAATAAAGGGTATGTTTATTTAGCAGAAGTATTCGTTGCCGTGGTAACTATAAATAGATACAACATATTAGGCTTACCTCTAATAAAATATACAGTTTAAAAGAAAGCAGATGATTATTGTAATGGCATTGAAAACATTTGCATCAGCTGTGCTTTGTATTGTTTAAAATGGACAAATTTCACTTTTTAATTTAATAAAAAGACGTAGAAAACGAATTTTCCCAGACTGGTGACCATTTCCAATCGATTTCTCGTGGCCAAAAGCCCCATATAAAATCAAAAAATGCAAAATCCTTAGACGGAGATTCCAGATCCATTTAGCAGACAAACAATTATCTCTCGCTTTAGAAGATAAGATATAGTAAGCATTTTTAGTTCATTTTTGTTTGCTTTAAGCTGGTCAATCTAACCTAAAAAATCTGTTGATTTCGAATAATAATAAACTGATTATAAATGCTAAGTAAAGTTGCTATGGTAATGAATGTAAACAAACATGTGTTACTAAGCATTTATTTTTATTAGAACAGCTGTTTTCGTGAGTTATGGTCTTGAGTTCATGGAAAAAAGTATGTTCAGTTTTCCCAAATTTGAAAATTTTCCGGAAAACTTTTCAAATTTTTCTTTTTATAAAAACCTAATTCGGACTATTAACGAACATTTTAAAACAAAAATAGCCAAATTGGTCCAGCTGTTCTCAAGTGATGGGCTTACCGACGAACAGCATTTCATTTTTATGATAGGCCTATAGATTATACATTTTAATCACCTGTTGTACATGTTATTTTATTTTATTGGTTGCTGTGGTAATGAATGTAAATACATTCAAATATCATGGCTGCGTTAGTTCATCAGTCTAGGCCTAATCTAAAATTATTTTGTGTGTTTAATTTTATTTGTGTATTTTTCCTATATTTAATAGATATTCTGCTATTCGGGGCGGAGACAAATCCAACAAATCAAAGATTATAAAAATTGGTTCAGCCGTTCTTGAGTTATAAGTGGTAGTGGTGTAACAAACCCGACTTTGTTTTATATATATAGACTAGGGGCTCTGCCCCTGGACGCTTCGCGTCCCAACCCCGCCTCGGCCTTCAGATGGCTGCTTCGCTTCGCTCGCAGTTGGAAAATTCATTAAAGAATTTCGTTAATCGTTGGCTCGTTTGTAAAATTATAAAACCAGGTTTAAATATATTAACAGTAATTACAAGAATAATTATAACCTCAAATACATGCTTTAGAAATGTGAGAGGCTTTCATTACGATTTTAGTCCTAGTTCTAGTATCTTCTGTCAACTAAAGTTTTGTCAACTAAATATAGTAAAAATTATTGCAGTATTAACATAACCTCAATACTCTGTTTCAGAAATGAGCCAGGCCTAAATTACAAAATTGACTATTCGCATTTATCCATCTTTGCCAAGTTTACCCTTTTTTTTACAAAATAAATTGTTAAATCTGGCCCAATTTATTCTAATTCAACGTGCTAAAACAGTATAAATTAGCTTGTTTTTTAACAGTAATTAAAAACTATTCGATGAACAGAGCTGATAAGACAGTATAAATTGGCTTGTTTATAAACAGTTGTTTTGATCGCCTTATTTACTATTTCCTTGTTATTTTGTAACCAACATGGCAACCCATAAGACCCTATGTTAAAATTTTTCAACTTTTAAATTAGATTTTCTCAAAAACTTGCGTTTTTACACGAAATACAACTATATGGGTGTACCTAAAAATAAAAACTACACCTGAATACAAAATTTCTTTCAATTCGTTAGATCCGTTTTCGAGTTCCGCGACAGATACAAAGATAGGTATAAAGATAGATAAAAGAATTGCTCATTTAAAGTAATACTAGGGGAGACCCCTGCGTGCTCCGCACGCCAACCCCCCACCCCCCTTGTGTAGTCAGCAAGGCTCAGGTCTTACACTTTAATAAAAACCTAACCTAAAAATTAAAAATACTAATAATTGATTTAAAATTTGAAATAAACTATTAATGAAAATATTAAAGACTACAGCTGATTAATCAATCAACAATAAACATTATTTATTTATTTTGGTTCAGTCTAGGCCTAACTTAAAATATATAGATAGTTGTTGCCCGTCGATACTCGGCAGATACAGCTCCATTTGTGGTGAGTGGAGAGGTAGGCAGATGGTGCGAAATATGTATAAAATGTATTAAAATGCTATTTCCTTTCAATTATTTTTCTTGTAGCAAAGTTAAAGAGAAAAAAAAAACGGATTCGACAATCAGTGAATTTAACTAATATTTTATACACATAATCTCTAATTTTTTGGTGTCAATACAGATAGGAAAGAAAGGAGAAAAAACCATTACCTTGCATAAATAGTACAGTTGCCAACTACCATGAAAAATATTGTAATTTAAAACTGTAGGCCTATTTGTAAAATGTTGTATTTATGTAGGCCTTAATTATATATCAAGATAAAGATACAAATGTTATCCTTTAATTGGTTTTTATTTCATGTTGATTACCGAAGTTAAACGAATGGGTATCTTCCATAAATTTTGTATAAATGAATTAATTAATTGTTCATAAAAGGTTGTGTTTATATTCACTTTATAACCTCAAAGCAAATTTTATAACGTACTATAGCCTACCTTAATTTTAGAACTCATATTTAAAAAAAAATCTACTTCAGAAGAATTACATTATTGATGAATTGTAATTTTCTTAACATAACCCCAAAATAGAATCTATGCTAGGTTTTGTACAGATGATGGGTGAAATCAGCTGTTATATTATATGAGCGTTTGCTCTTCTTCTGTTGTTAGGCAAAATACCTTGCTTCTTTACAATCAGCTGATTGAAGAACTGTAAATAAAATCATTTCAAAGGTTTGGAAATGTTGATTTTTTAAATTTAAGTAATTAAGATGACGTGAAAGTAAATAAAACCTGCTAATATAGAAAATTTTTGCTTTTAATTGGTATAAACTGAATGTAAATCGGTCCAGTGAAAGTCTCAGACGAACTGTCCAAAGGATTGAAAAAGTTGACTTTTATCCCATGTTAAATCTCCATAAGAAAAGTTTATTTTTCATTTTTGACCCACTTAACGTAAACATTTTCAAAATACAAATAAAATCTGCTAATATAGGACCGAAAACCTTTGTTTTGGTAAAACCCGCATGTAAATCGGCCCAGTAGAAGTCTCAGACGAACTGTCCAAATGTTTTTTTTTTCTTACAGCTTTAAATATATAGATGATAAGCAATTAAAATATAAATTAAAGAAATTGAGATCGCTTTAAAATATCAAGTTCATGGTGTTCATTGTTAGTAATTTTAGAACGATTTGGAATGATATGTGTTGCTAAGCTATAGGGTTACCTGTCTGCCGTTTGTCATAATGCTAAATAATTTACGGCCGTATAGAACCTTTTACGAAAAGAGCCTATCAAAATCAATAACATTTTAACAGGTCGACCCGATAAATCTCCGATATGACGGAAGAACCCTTTAAATCAGCCGTCCTTATCGACTATTCAGTGCAACCCTTTCCAAAAGGGAGGGATGGAAAAAAAATAGATCATAATTTATCATTAAAAGAGACCCCGAGTGTAATTCAAGACTGTAAATTCTCATTTCAGGGATCGCTCAAGAATCAACGGTTGATTATAATATAGAGCTGCGAGGCGTCTCGTCCGTGAAAATTAAAAACATAAAACAACAAAAGAAACACTTTAATTAAACGTATGCAGGTGAAACACGACCCTTGGAACGGCCCCGACCCCTTCTTTTGATTACTGGGTTTTTATTCAAGTACTCGGTTTATTTATTGTCTGTTAAGTGTAACCCTTTTTGTACAATTTGGGGTTTGCGAAGAACTATTTAAAGGGAAAATAATTAACGAAGAATTTAATGCCGTATTTTACCGGAACCGCAGGTCTTTTATATACTTTCAAGTTTTATATATATAAAGGGTGTTTGAAAAGTCTGGAAACAGCTTAATATCTCAAAATGTACGAGTCTTATAGGGTAGAAATAAAAGCAGTTATTCACAACCATAAAAGTACCATCACTTTTTCGTGAGTTTTGTCCGCCATCTTGGATCCGCCATGTTGGAATGAGCTTATTTTTTGTAAATGGGAAGGTGGTCATGTGATACATCATTTCGATGTAGAATTTCAAGAGAAAACCAACGGTGAATTTTGCACACCTATATCTTTAACCGATTAAAAATGGTGGCCAAAAACAATTAAATCGTTTTTGGCCGCCATTTTGCTGTACTATTTAAACAAAATACTAATTATTATTCTTTTTGAATTTAGAATTAAATAAGCTTTCAGACGATATACCACACCACGATATTCGGGAGTATTAAACATTTTTTAATTGCAGCCATTTTGATTTTTTCAAAATCGATTTCGAGTGGTTCAACCAAATACAGTTGTGTGGCATATCTTGTTTTAAAGGTATCTGTTCACTGATCATTTTGTAATTTTTTTTTAACTTATCTTACTGCTTATGTACAGGGTGTTCCAAAACAAATAAAAATTAGTGTTTTTGCCACATAACATGGCCTACATAAACCAAATTTTTATTCTACATTCATGAGAAGATACCCTTTATAAAAATTTGCTTAAGTTCTCCTACTAAAAAATGTTCAAATTTTCAAAATACATACAATTAAAAGAAACAGATTAAGACTCAAAAACTCCAACTAGTTACGTTAGTCGTGAAGCATATAATTGAAAAGGTCGTCCAAAAACAAACATTTTTTGTATTTAAAGTTTGATTTTATCTTTGACCGTTTCAAAATGGCTGGGAAACTTATTTTGTTCACCCGGTATAAGTAGATTTGGTTTGCACTTTAGCCTCCAATCCCCGCTCAAGCGGAAAACTCAAGTTTGCAACTCGACCTTGAAGACTCGGATTATCGACTGCGCTTTGCGAGTTTGCATATCGGCCGTTGGTTTTGTAATTGAAGCTGCCCTACAGTAATATCCCCCTGGTGGATTTGTACGAAGTACTTATATAATATTTTACGTTTTGATCGATTTTGGGGGAACCTAAAGAGCTATAAGGTCGTGTAAACAAACAAATTGTGCAGAACAATCTTATACATTTACTAGCTGGGTGCCCGTGCTTCGCTACGGGTTAAGCTCGATAAAACAAATATCAATTTCAAAGGCATCCGGTATACTCTTTGTTAATACGCTATTTACACTATGTACTACTTTCTTAGCTTAAGTGTATAAAATATGTTTTATCTTTTAGTTTTATTAATAACTGTCAAAGGACAGCCTTTTTATATGCTTATTTAAAGAACCTCCTTGTAAACAATATGATTCACTGGAATTTGACTTTTATCTATATTTCTAACGCTTTTTATTTTTTAATAACCTTAAACGCAAAATATTTTAAAATACCATCTTATTGCACATTTAGAGCTAGAGCATAAGGGAAACCACTATGTTAAGTCTCAAGTTAATATGTTTTGTCGTTTTTGAGATATAGTGATCATCAGTGAGTCAGTGGTATTTCAATTTTATATATATATAGATTTGTTAACATAAAAGTTTCATTCTGGTACGAAAAATCTAAAAAAATTATTTCTGGTAAAAAAAAGTGCTTCCAGTTGTTTAATTTTTTTGGCTAAAGAACTCGTCCGAACCACTTAGAAAACCATCGTGTGTACCAATTATGGACAAAATCGGACGTAAATTGCGGGCCTTAGGATGTGAGTAGGCCTACGTATAATTATACAATTTATGTTTATGGTTATGTTTGCAATTCTAAACGTGTTCTGGGGACCACGATCGGTGCTCATCGACTACTCCCGACCTTAGGTCTTACCATAAGAGTCAATGCAATAGATCGTCTTTCCTACGGAAATTAATTAATAATACTGTACATTTTAATGCAATCTCAAGGACATACAATTGTTTCCCTTGAATGACATTAATAATTCTTCTAAGACTAGAATAAAGAAGCATGTGATTATTTCCAAACAGCTGTAAAACAATCCCTAGATACAGAACAGGTTTCAACCCTTTGTAGTCCACAGAAAAAAACCAAACTAGGTTAGAATGAACACTGCCTAATTGAGATAAGATAAGGGTAGTTCGCCGGTAAGGGTTATTAATTAACATAAGAATATGTAATCAGAAAACGATACTAGGGTAGTTACACTAAAGTGGTTCCTTTTGTCTTTAGACGGTAACAGAAGGTAAAGGGTGAGTCGGTCCAGTCATTGTGAGCTAGTTTCTGGTTCTGTTACTTGGCGGATGCTATTGTTTTTACTTTCTCACAGTATTCGGAAGGCATTTGATGAATAGTGTTTCAAGGATGTTTTATTGGCAAACGTCATTTATGAGAATTTGTTAATGTGTTTTTAAAGTCAGGCAGTTTATGAAATTAGACACTAAATGCTGTAGCTTCTATTGACAAAGATAAAAGTTTATTCTAAAATTTGTTTGTTTGTTTGTATGTAGGGGTGAATATCTGGAACTACTGAACCGATTGAAGAAATAGTTTTACTTATAAAAAGCTGCACTATCCCTGAGTAACATAGGCTAGAATTCATTTTGATAAAAACATTTTTCCAATATTTGTAAATTTAGTCGGACAAAATCTTAGGTGAGGCCTAGACTGATGAACCGACACATGTATTTACCTTTATTACCATACCAAACAATTGAATAGAATAACATAAAACAGCTGTTTGTTCCAATATTTCCTTTAACAGCTGATTTCAAACTTTGAAGCAATTATTTGTATTTCTAACTTTTAGGTTAGGTTTTTCATTAAAGTGTAGACCTGAGCCTTGCTGGTTCTTTTAACCTTTACTATAACTGCTGTTATAAAATATACAAAATTTGACTTGAACGTTTAACATTATTTACCATCTTTGTTTTGGGGTTATTATTAATCCTATACCTTTATTATAAAGAAAACACAAGAACCGTGCATAGTTCTTGTTGATCACAGAGGGGTTTCCCCTAGTAAATTATAAATAGAGGTCCTGAAACGATTTGTTTTTGTATGTTTAAAAACCATTATAACTTCATTTTAGTGAATTTAAATAGAAGAGATTGCAGTGAACTATTGCAGTGACTCTTATGGTGCGAGCACCGATCATGGTCCCCAGAAACGTTTTGGGATGCCATTAAAAATGTTATGTATATGTATGTGTTCATATTCTAACGGTCGCATTTTACGTCCGATTTGGTACACACTTTGGTTTTCTAAGTGGCTCTAGCCAACAAAATCCAGCAACCCGATGCACGTTTGTTGACTGGAAGTAAAATGCTTTTGAGATTTTTCGTAATAGAATGAAACTTTTTGGGGTTTTATAGACAAAAATAAAAATTGGAGATTATTCGGCAGATTTTGTTTTTTTACACGACTTTATAGCCCTTTTGTTCCCAAAAAATCTATCAAAACGTAATACTATAAACGTAGGCCTACTCTTTTCAAATACACGAGGGGAATTTTAAAGTGAAGAAGTTATAAAAGTACCTTTTCTCAATAATCTCTGACTACAGCTTTCTTAATTTTCATTTTTTATTTTTTTTTTTTACTTATTATTTTCCTTTCTCAGTTACTAGATTTGATGAACATTTACAATAAAACCAAAATATATATAGTTATCTATCTCTGTATTCGTTATATAAATTGTGAATATAAAATTTAATTAAGAACAGATAATAAATTAACGAACAAAACTTTGATATTATTTCATCTTGGTTTTTCCATACAATTGTTTCCCGGACGGGAGAGGGAGGTGCGTGCCCTCCCCCCACTTCCCCCTCCCCTCTGGCGGCCGTTAAGGGAAGCGTCGTAAATCTGTCAGTGTGCCAGCGTCCATCCCTCAAGGAGCGTCGCTTATTAATCCCATCACACGATAGCGTCGTTATATCGTTAGATTTATGAGTCTTGTTCATAATTAGTAATCTGAAATGCGAGAAGAAAAATCAATCCCTTGTCTTTGCAACAGACGTAAACTTATCAATTTTGTTTTGGAAAATCGAAGGGAACCTGTTAAGTTATTGAGTAATTAAAAGAAATAATTACTTTGTGAGGTAATTATTTTGTGCTTTTAATTACGGGAAAGTTTTTTTAAATTTATTATTAAACTTGAGTAAGATTTCTAAAGGTACGTTGTTGTAGAGCCGTATATATATTTATAAATTGGTTTAATTTGGGTTTGTCCAACTTAAACCGCTTTGATCAACTAGAGATTTCTGAGCCACATGAGTTGTAATATTTTCTGTGAATGATCAAGTAAATGCCATAAAACAGAACTATATATATATTATAAAGCGGCTTTGTCCTAACTGATTGACTGACAAAGAATTAACGTAGGGCAAAAACCACTTAAGATAAAAATACAAAAATGTAAAGGTATATTCTTATGGGGACGTAGGTACACAATAAGAAAGCATTTTTCAAATTTTTGTGTTTTTAATTGTAAAAATAGTACAAATTCTGTGTTCCACTCCTAGCCCTATAATAGATAAAAAATCAGATTCGGTTCAAAAGCTTAACAACACTATTGTAGTGTATACCTATACTGAACCAAACCACGTTTCTTCAATACATTTACATTTATTACCACAGCAAAAAAAGTCAACTTATAAACAGTTAATTATTATTATTATTATTCACATTCAACAAATGTTTTAGGTTAAAGTTAAGGAAATAGAAACATACACAAACAAAAATTAACGGAAAATGCTTTCTGTATTATAATTAAATTCAATCATCTGTAACAAAACAGCTGATTTGGATAAAACTCTTAATACAATTTTAGGTTAGGCTTATACTTTACCGAAACACGTTTACTGAAAGCATTTTCATTGATTACCAAAGCAACCAACATGGCAAATTTAGAATCAGGTAATTCTTCACAACTAACAGTTTATTTTGGATTAGATAAAAGCAAACCTACAAAAATATACGAAAAAGGCTTACTGTATTACCAACCTTCAGTGGTTGATATCACAATTTGTTTGAAATTTATACTATTTAAATATAAATGGTGAAATTACCATTCAAGTTGTAATTCGAATTGTTGGGGATGGTTTGTTTCTATTTCAATCTTTGTTTTACGTTAAGTATAGGTCACCGCTACCCCTACCACCATACTTAGAAGTTTCTCCATTTCCGTTAAAATTCAGAGTCTACAATAATCTGTTTCCAATGGCTTCAAGATATAAATGGCATTGCGGAGCGCCTAGAATACATACGTTAATAATATACGATTATTTAAATGTATGTTCGCAGTTTTATGTTTTCGTTTACTAATTGCACCTTCGTGTGAGCAAAATAGCGTGCAATAATGAAAAATATATAGTTTAGAATTAAAAATTTTATGGTATTTTCAACATCATTATCACGTTTAAAGTGAGAAATGAACAATAATTTTGAGCACTCTAAAGTTTGTTCGCAGATTCCACACACATAATAGTATCACGATATTTAAAACTAGGGGAAACCCCTGCGTGGTCCGCACGCCAACCTCTTTGGAACCTTCTATACACATAATCATGTTATATTTTCTGTATAATAAAGGTGTAGGATTATTAATAACCCCAAAGCTAAGATGGTAAATAATGTTAAATGTTCAAATCAAATTATTTCGTATAACAACAGTTATAATAAAAGTTAAAAGAACCATCAAGGCTCAGGTCTACACTTTAATAAAAACCTACCCTAAAAGTTAGAAATACAAATAGTGGGTTCGAAGTGTGAAATCAGGTGTTAATGGAAATATTAGAAATATTAGAGCAAACAGCTGTTTTATCTGTTATTTTTTTGTTCAATTGGTTGCTATGGTAATAAATGTAAAGTGCAAGGTAACTTGTAGACTTCAGGTAAAATTAATTCATCTGTAGTATGTCCTAAACTAATTAGTAACAGGTGTTAAGTTATAAATAAATATTGAGCTTGACTTGTGAGAAGATTTACTTGATAGAATAAACTTGGAACACAAAATTTCACAACTAATACGTTTATTAACTCAAACTAGCTACAATACTACACTATTCACTATTATAGCGCGTGCATCACTGAAGATGGCGACTTTGTCGTTGAAACGCGTTTGAGTTAATAAACGTATTAGTTTTGAGATTTGGTGTTCTAAGTTTATTCTATCAAGGTGTTAAGTTACATGTTCTCAAAACGTGTATAATAATATAAAAAAAGACGTATAATAATATTAAATTCTTATGCATGTTTGCTACCAATGCATAATAGACACAAAACAAAAAATAAATGAATAAAATAAACATAAACAAAAATATATAAACATAGTATACATGCACGCAAAAATCAACTCCTATAAACTCGAGTGTACTGACTAATTTTTATTAGGTTACCTTGCACTATTACGTACGAACGTGAGTAACAATGTAACAGCTGATTTCACCCATCATCTGTTATACTTACACAAAACCTACGGTAGATTATACATTGAGGTTATGTTTACAACTTCAATCAATAATATAATAATAATAATAATAATAATTTTTTTCCGTTTACACACTTCCTCAGCAAGGGATATTTAATTAAATTACAAGTGAAAAAACACAGACCAAGACCGGGAGTTGAACCCGGGACCTTTACGTTTCCGTCGTAATGATCTACCAACTGAGCTAGCCTGATCGCTCCAGATATTGGTCGATGTTATCCGACTTGTACGGATTTACTGCAATGATTGAACTAAATAATAATATCACCACTGCAAAATAAGAATAATTAAGATTGTTTTCAATGTCCTATACACGAGGTATTCAGTCTGTTAGTTCAATAATTGCAGTAAAACCGTACAAGTGAGATCATTCGTGAATAAAGGACCTAATATATACACAAATGTTTATTATTAAGTATCCACGATTTATATGGTTTACTGGGTTATATTTAGTATAAATATAATAAAATATGTGCAATGAGAAAAGTAATTAACAAGTTAAGAAAACACAGGGTGGGTTAAAATTCTGAGAATGGCTTAATATTTTGTATAAAAGGAAAATTTGAAGGTATATGGGATTGAGGAACCTACTATACTATTAATTTTATTAATATGTAACAAATTTGGTCGTCATCTTGGATCCGCAATTTTGAATGTATTTTTTTTAATAGGAAATTGATCATTTCAACGTAGAATTTTAAGACAAAATCAATGGTGAAAACCGCACATCCATTGTACCGTAATCTTCACATTTAGTTGGTTTTTCCATATGTATTGAACTGTCATAGATAGGGATTTTTAATATACTTTATTTTTAATTTATTATTATTATTGTTTATTATTGTTAAAACTGATGTACATTAAATTATTACTTTATGATTTGATTGTTTGATAGTGTTTAATGTTATTCAACATCAAAATTTGATAGGTAAGAAGTTTAATGTAGTACTTTATTTCATTTTTACATTAAGGGTCTGCTGTAGTGGCGGCCATCTTGGATTTTTATTCCATAAGAGCAATGTTAAATTTCAAACCATTTATTTCGTTTACTTTTTATCATACAATTGTTTGCAAGGTCTCATTTTAAGCACAGTCACAATACGCATCCGTCTTGCAATTTTCATTTTTTTAATGCTTTTGATTTGTTATGTAATTGACATTTCGTAAGTACAAAGTTCGAATTTTTTTCTTAACACAATAAAAAATTAATAATCAATAATAATGTGCAAGCCGGATCCGAAATTTTATAAAGAATAGTCAGTTTTTTTTTCAACACTCAATTACAAAAAATAGACTTATAAAATGGTATGAAATGAGGCAATGTCAAAGCGTTCAGCTTCAAGAAATTGCACTGTTTAGATAGAGATACAGTGAGAAGCGGTTGCGTTTCCGGTTGCTTTCTCGTTTACTGGAGCAGACCCTAAATACCATGATTCAATGTAAATAAATGCAAATATCATCAGAACGGTTTGAGTTATGGATGTGCGGTTTTCACCATTGATTTTGTCTTAAAATTCTACATTCAAATGATGTAACACATGACCACTTTCGTACTTAAAAACAATTGCATTCAAAATGGGGAATCCAAGATGGCGGACCAAATGATTGACATCTTAGTAAAATAGTATTTTTACATGAGTAGGTTCCTCAATTATATAATAATCTACCTTAAAATATTCCTTATATACGAAATATTAAGCCGTTCTCAGACTTTTCACCCACCCGTATATTAAGTGGAGAATACCCTGTCCGCCAAATTGAATCTGATCCCCACAAGAGCAATGCTAAAGAATCTGAATCTGTAATTTTTTCCCGTAAATTTATGGAATAAATTTAAAAATTCTTTTTCATTTTGAAGTACATTGCCGAATCCATTTTCAAAAACCTTTGTATTGTTTTCATAAACGTATGATATAAATAGTAAACTTTAATTAATTCATTCATTGTTTACTCAGATGCAAAAAGAGATATCGCAAAAAACCTTAGCAATCAACACCCACAATCTATTTTACTTTAAGAATAAAAAATACAGATTTCGTTTTTTGACGAAAATAACACAAAAATATGCTTAAAAGTGAAGAAATGGTTAGGTTAGGTTAAGATTGAAATTGTAGCCAACTTCGCCGTTTGTAATTTATTCGCCCGAGCCTTAAAATGAATTTAAATCTACATGAGATAATGTGCACTAGCTTAGAGTTGCTTATTAGGCCTATTTCGCTGATAACTTAGGTTTCTATTTCTGTTTATGTATTACTAGGGGCTTTGCATCTGGACGCTTCGCGTCCCAACCCCGCCTCGGCCTTCGGCCTCAGATGGCTGCTTCGCTTCGCTCGCAGTTGGAAAATTCGCTAAAGAATCTCGTTAATCTTTGGCTCGTTTGTACATAGGTGACCGAGCACAAATCAGCTGTTTTATTTGGCAGCTGACTCAAACTCATTAAACATTATCTCCATAAGATTAACATGGGAAATTTGAAGGATTGTGTGCCAGAGCTCCTTCTCGGGTGAATAGCGACTGAACGGATTGTTGGATCTTAAATCTGATGGAAAATCGTTAGTTTGAAATAAAATTTTCTACAACTTTTGTATTTAACATTTTTATCTATCTCTTACCGATTTCTTACAAAACGCGCTCAAAGTGAAAAAATTAAAAATTTTTAAAAATCAAAAAATCTTTCCCGCTTAAAAGGTGTCCAAAATGTTGAATTCTGACAGTTTTTCCTGAAGTTTCTCGTCGAGAGCTTTAATTCAAGTATGAGGTCGAGGGGGGTACGATTATGGGAAGTGCCTCATAGTTTATGTCAGTGAATCGGTGAACCCTTCCACCTTTAAAGATGTTGGGCGGAGCCTCCATTCTCGGATAAATAGTGGCTAAATGGATGATTGAATCTTGAATCTGACGGAAAATTTCTCGTTTGAAATTTAATTTTTTACAACTTTTGTATCTAACATTTTTTGCTATCTCTTACCGTTTTCTTGAGCGTTTGCGCTCAAAGTAGAAAATTAAAAAATCTAAAAAAATCTTTCCCGACCAAATGGTGCTTTCAAAATTTTAAAATGTTAATGTTTCCCAAAAGTTTCTCGTTGAGAGCTTTAATTCAAGTATAAGGTTGAGGAGGGTCCGATTACGGGAAGTGCCTAATAATTAATGTCAGTGAATCAGTGTTACCGTCTAGCTTTATATAAGTAGATGTTTCACGTCAGTGTGTTTTGTCGTGTTTCATTTTTTTTTTTTTAATAAGGTGATGTTTTCTTTTTCAAAACGGAGGTTTTCTTCTAGACAGTGTTTAGCTTTGGCTGATTTTTCGGGTTGAAGTTGAAAACTGTTGAACTTCGGATGAGCAAAGTGTTCTTTCGATTAAACTTTTATACTGTATTTATAAGTGTGTTTGGCCAATTTATTTCTTTGCACACGATTCATAATTTATACAATAAATACTCTTTCTGGTTGGCTGTAGCGTTTCCTAACACTTTTAAAGCAAAAGTGAATCATAGCTTCATGTATGAGAACATACGACACAGATAAGGCGTCCGAGTACAACTGTAAGTAAATATAGCATCGCATTCCCTTTCAACAGTTGCAACTTTGATTGGATGTTATTGACAGACGGACGGACGGACGTATAATTGACAAGTGAAATGTTATGGCAGTACCGTCCGCAATTACAACTTAGCTACGAGTCATCCCGGCACAAATTGTAATCATATTTATTGTTTAGTTCATACATTTGTAGCACTGCTAATAAATAACGCTCTGGTTAGCCTTAGGTTATGTTTGGTTCGTGCTAAATACATGCGGGAAATCAAGAATGCGATTGTGGGTTGGATCTCGGAGGCTCGTTTATATACTCGGATAAATTGATCAATCTCAATCAAGTAATTTGGTACGTCATTGGTATTGTTTGAACTGAAATAGAGTATTATAATGGGATCTTGTAGTAGTTAAAAACAAGATCTTTATGTATCGTTAAAAAACGGCACCTGCTTTTACGTAGGCCTACTCGCGTTAAAAGTTATACTTCTTTGGTGTGATTACAACAATAAAATAATTCGACCACGCAGCTAAACCTCTGGCGTGAGTTGAGCGAATTTCCAAAATTAAGTTTACAGGCCTATGTTTTAGGGTTTCAACCAACAATTTGGGAAATAGGTCCATTCACGACGGTGCTGAATAGCTGCAAAATGGTTCGCACGCCATTCCGCATATTGGGAGTATCTTCAATACACAAAGCATTGCGTGCTTCGCACGCCAACCCCCGTATTAGGTCTATCTTCAATACACAATGCATTGCGTGCTTAGCACGCCAACCCCCGTATTGGGAGTATCTTCAATACACAATGCATTGCGTGCTTCGCACGCCAACCCCCGTATTGGGAGTATATTCAATACACAATGTATTGCGTGCTTCGCACGCCAACCCCACGGTAGAGTGGCTTTGAACAGGGTACTTCTATGGGATTTTACGTTTTGATCGATTATGGGGGAACCAAGCGAGCTATAAGGTCGCGTAAAAAAACAAAATGTGCAGAATAACATCCTACATTTATATTTGTAGACAAAACTCAAAAACAAATTCATTCTCGTAGGAAAAACCACAAAAAATAGTTACTTCCGGTCAAAAAACGTGCTTCCGATTGTTGGATTTTTTTGGCTAACGAACTCGTCCGAGCGACGTAGGCAGCCAACATGTGTACCAAATTTGAGCCAAATCGGACTTAAAATGCGGCCGCTAGAGTGCGAACACATATATACATAAATATCTATGATTTTTAATGACACCCGAAAACGTGTTCTGGGAATCATGATCGGTGCTAATTTGCTACTCCCGGCCTTGTGTCTTACCATTAAGGGCCACTGCAGTAGCTCATTTTTCCTGTGGAAATTCGCTAATTATTCGATCACGCAGCTGAACCGCTGACGTGAGTTGAGCGAATTCCCAAAATTAAATTTATATGATTTGGGGGTTCATCTCAGCTTCCAATCCCGGCTCACGCGGTGCTTCGTTCAGCTCGCAAAGGAAAAGTTCCTCAACCCTTTGGTCTCGGAGTATCGACTGCGTTTTGCACCTTGATCTTTACTTCGCTCACAGCCAACATATTTGAATCTCGGACGTCGGCAAAAGGAGTTTCCTCGCGGTAAAATCCCCTAGTGGATTTGAGCTGTGTACTTTTATGGTATTTTACGTTTTGGACGATTTTGGGGGAACCAGAAGAGCTATAAGGTAAAAAACACAAAATGTGCTGAATTATATCCTGTATTTGTTTTGTTTACATAAAACCCCAAAAAGTTTCATTCTATACGAAAACATCAAAAACAAATTACTTCCGGTTAAAAAAAAGTGGTTCCGGTTAGTGGATTTTTTGGCTAACGAACTCGTCCGACCCACTTGGAAATCCAGTATGTGTACCAAATTTGGACCGAATCGGGCGAAAATCTACAAAGAGTGTTAAAACCATTACTTATACGTAGAGCAGCGAGTCATAAGGTAACCCTTAAAAAATAAAATTGTTATGTGCAGCAGTGAATCATTAGACAATCATTTCAATACAGTTGGGTTGAGTCATTGCACTTAAAACAGTTATCAGGTGGCCAAGCAGCAACACTAGAAATTTAAATACATCCACAACTCCAAAATACAAAAAAACTAAGTACAAAATTTACAAAAATAAAATGTTTAGTACTAGAAATCAACCGTTTTATTTGTAATTATAACATTAATTTTTCGCTATTGTTTTTTTAGGTTGTAACTTTTTTAATTTTATAAATTATATTTTTTCATGACTTCCATACTACTTTCAGATATCCTTTATAAGTAGATTAATTCAAATAATGATCCACCATTGTAATACAATGTTATTAATAATAGTATCATCATTATATGTTTATTATTCATCCCTAGTGTCAAATGGTGTACTTAATAATGTAGAAAGTAATTGTAATAACTTAAAAAAGGTTATGAATATTTGTACGAATCGAATATCTCAATGACTTGTTCAATAATTCAAATCTTCAATAATAAAGCGAATGAGAAAAAAATAATAACAAAACCTACATAAAAGAAATGCCTGAATAGTACTGGAGACTGGCCTGGAAATAGATTATGAAAAGGATGAGTGCGATTACATAATAAATACAAATTTTAACGACACCCCAAAACCTGTTCTGTTGACCATGATCAATGGTCATACACTACTCCCGACCTGGGTCTCACCATAAGAGTCACTTTAATAGTTAATTTTTCCTACGGAAATTCGGTAGTAATTATTTTGTTATTTTCACTCGGACGAGTTCGTTAGGCGAAAAACCCAAAATTTTTTGAGAATTTTCGAACTAGATTGATTCATTTTTCTGGTTTTGTCTAGAAAAATAATTGCAGGATATTATTCTGCACGTTTCGTTTTTTTACACGGCTTTATAGCCCGTCTGGTTCCCTCAAAATCGTTTGAAACGTAAAATACCGCAAAGGTGCCCGGTTAAAATCCACGTGAGTTATTTTGCCGTTGGGGCATCTTCTGATCTTAG
>JAGFPH010000027.1:480199-491038 GCA_018207615.1 Philaenus spumarius
AAACTAGTTTTCAAGGTCAATCTAATTTTTAATTTAATCACGAGTTAAATTATTTTCCTGGGTAGATACCCCCGACCAGGGGCGGTGCTCCCCCCCCCCAAACATAGTCCTGGATCCGCCCCTGTACACCAACACAGTAAACACAACACTATTGTATGTACGCATGCTGCTTTTAACTTAACTATTATCCTTCATCGGATTATTTTAAAAGTGACACCATCCGATAGAGAATCCAACAACAAAGGGCTACAACAAATGTGTCTTGACGTCTTTTGTTAAAATGTTCCGTTTTTGGTTAGTTTAAGTTTGAAATTTTCAAACAGCCATCATTTTGTAAAGCATGATTGGATATAAAAAAAACAAAATGTGCAGAATAATTTCCTACACTATTTTAGATAAATCCCATAATTTAGAAAAAGTCTCCTTTATTTATTTTTGTAGACAAACACTAAACAAGTTTCACTTAGTACGAAAATCTTAAAAAGTTGTTACTTCCGGTTAAAAACGTGATTATGGTTTTAAGATTTTTTGGCTAACTATCTCGGCCGAGCGACGTGTGTACCAAAGTTCTACCAAATCGGAAGTACATTGCGGCCGTTAGAATGCGAACACATATACAGAAAAGTTGTCAACTAGAGTTGTCAACCAAAGCACCAATTCGTCTTAACTTTTGGTTGGAAACCTATAGACACAAGACACACGAGGAAAAGGAAGCGGGATGAGCACGTAGTAGCACCGGGCGGGAGGGGTGCAGGGGACTGGTTGTCAACTCCGATGTAAACGAAGCGAAGCGCAGCAATTTTCTTTGATATTTATCGTCTCCTCGCGGGAAACGGTTGGCAACCTCGTGAGTTGCTGTAGCGTTTACACCGAATTATCGAAATAGTTGGCAACTTTTGGTCGTCAACTCCGGTGTAAACCCGGCTTATAAGAAGTGACCGAAGCACAGAACATTTCAAAAGTAGGCCTACAAATAAGGAATCCCGTCTTATCTTGTTGCAATAACTATCACTGCTTCATCATGCATTCCAGGAATCCAAGAATGATACTTCATTTGCTTTCTAATAATTTTGTTATCAGTATCCAATATTGTAACTCTTATAAAACAGCTGCGATTTGAGTTAGAGTGAACGTTTTGAGGTTTGATTTACGGCATTGGGTTCTACTAACAAGTACCTTTAATTTGATGTACAACTTAGCCTACGTTCTCAGCTAAGATTTCCTTCTGACTGTTTGTGGGCCATCCTCCAGAAGAGCTAGCGGTCCACGGGCTACGAACGAAAATAATTTTTGTGCCCTGTAACAATGTGTCAAGTTTTGTTGCTCCATATGTAATGGTTTAGAAAATGTTATTCCGTCCCGCGACTTTATACTCATCCTGTGTATTGTTTTGTCGCTTTGGTTTTATTCTAATCTAAGTGCATTGATTTGTGATATTCCTGTATACAAAGAGACATCGGACTCTTGACCTTCTTTGCTAGCTCTTACTTTACCAAATTAATGTTGCTCCTACGCTATCTATATGTTTCCCTTAATAATTTATAATAGTAGTTCTATTTGTTGTCTTAAATATCACAGCAATTATCGCCAGTAATTCCTTCGGCAACATTAAAATGGAAATGTTCAAATCGCACTTTTGTCGGCTCACTATTTTGTACATAAATTAGCCTTAAACCAAACATAATTCGACCACGCAGCTGAACCTCTGACGTGAGTTGAGCGAATTTGAAAAATTAAATTTATATGTTTTAGGGTTTCAACCAAATATTTGGGAAATTTGTCAACTCATGAAGGCGCTGAATAGCTGCATAAGCGTAACAAATATATTAGTAGAATTCTTTTGCACCTAAGCCTCCAGCCTACACCCTGCTTCGTTCTGCTCGCAGCAGACATTTTCTGTACCGGCCATCGAATCAAAAGCGGCCACCACGATTAAATTCCTAAGTGCATTTTAACAGAGTACTTTTATGTTATTTTATGTTATTTTACATTTTGACCGATTTTAGGGGAACCAGACAGGCATAAGGTCGTATAAAAAAACAAAATGTACAGAATAATCTCCTATATTTATTTTTTTAGATAAAACCCCAAAAAGTTTCATTTTAGTACAAAAATCTCAAAAAACTGTTGCTTCCTCCGGTCGAGCGACTTGGAAAACCAAATCGGTCGTAAAATGGGGCAGTTAGAGTGGAACACGTACATATATATATAATTTCTAATGACACCACAAAATGTGTTCTGAGGACCATGATCGATGCTCATTTACTACTCCCGACCTTAGGTATCACCATAAGAGCATAGATCATGAATAATAAATTAGATCTTGGATGCATACGGGGACTGTGTGCCGAAAAAAAGGTTGTCGGGAAAATAGTGCATGATCGCGCCGCGAGATAGCGCTAGGGAGAAATAATTGGTAGCATTGGTGCTTCACACCGCTTCCGTCGTTTCCCTAATAGATAGCGGCACTATCGTCGACTTTCCAGTGGATTGAAATATTGCATTGGATCGGAGTTCTATTAGGTTATCCAAATACAATGGTAAGAGTCACTGTAATAGAAAATTCGCTAAAAAGGTCACTCTTTTTTTACCTAAAGACCTTCAGCCTACGTTCTGCTAACCTTATGTGAGAAAAGTATTAAAGATAATAAACGCATACCAATATTTTTGTGGTAAGGGTCGGTAGAGAAGCAAACAGTGGTTGACTCGCTTTAAAGTTGACAGGATTATGACCAGTTACCTGTCCTTCAACTGTAGATTATTTTGCAATATTTTACTAAGAAATCGATTGGATATAGTCTACATAGTTTATCATAGGACAATTAGAATAGAACTGCATTGTCTTATGGTGTAAGTCATAACATAATGCACTGAGGGCTTAAGGTATTTTTGAAGGGAACGTACTGAAATTTCTAACATTTTCAAGGAAAATTTATTTATATAAATAGTAAATAAGTGTTTTTGTCCATTTAAATTATAAAGCTCAGATGATGGAAGATTTCCTGACTGCGATATTCAGCTGATTAATACAACACTGTTATTTAAGGTATTTATCAGAGAAATTTCCATTAACAGCTGATTTCATACTTTTAAATAATCAGGACATTTAATTGTTGGTTAGGTTTGTTTTAGTAGTAGGCCTAAATCATGCTGGTATATTATAACTGCTCTTATAACGTAATCTTAATTATTTTATATAGAATTTTAATATTATTTGCCCTCTTAGCTTTTAGGTTTGGATAATCCTAAAAATTTATTCTAAATAAAGTATTACAAAAATTGGGGTTGATAATAAAATTTGATAAAAGGAAGGAGATTTTCGTGCGACGTACCTATTGATATACTGACATTTTTGTATTTTTACCAAACATACATCGCCCAATTGACTCTTTTTTACAATCAATATACTAAGTCATGTAGAAGTTAATAGTGTGTGTATTAATAGACCCAAATACAGGGTGTCCCACGAAGAAACGGAGAAACTCTCAGGACTTGTTCTTCAGGTGAAAATAACAAAAAAAGTTCATATAAACATAGGACCGAAAACTCTTCGTTTACCAGATATCCGCCATTTTGTGTTTTGTGCAAAATAATTCATATCTCGAGAACGGTTTGACTGATTGAGTTCAAACTTGGCATGAAGCTTAATGTGACAATGATATATCTCAAGAAAAATAATCGATACTATCGAATCTTGCGTTTCAAAATGGCGGCTGTTGGAAAATTTCAAACCTAAATAACTCAAAAACCGTACATTTTAATAAAAATATCAAGACACCTTTTACGTAGCCCTTTTGATTCCCTATCGGGTGGTGTAACTGTTAAAACAATCGGATGAAGGATAATAGTTAAGTTATGTGTAATAATTGGTTTGTTCAACCCGGCATACTATACCAACACAGTAAACACAGCAATATTGTATGTACATTTGCTGTCATTACCTTTAACTTAGCTATTATCCTTCATCCGATTGTTTTGACAGTTACACTACCCGATAGGGAATCAAAAGGGCTACAAAAAGGTATCATGACATTTTTTATTAAAATGTACGGTTTTTGAGTTATTTAGGTTTGAAATTTTCCAACAGCCGCCATTTTGAAACGCAAGATTCGATAGTATCGATTATTTTTCTTGAGATATATCATTGTTAGGTTAAGCTTCATGCCCAGTTTGAACTCAATCAGTCAACCTGTTCTCTAGATATGAATTATTTTGCACAAAAAACAAAATGGCGGATATCTGGGAAACGAAGAGTTTTCGGTCCTACGTTTATTTGAACTTTTATTGTTATTTTCACCTGAAGAACAAGTCCTGAGAGTTTCTCCGTTTCTTCGTGGGACACTCTGTATATTATTTCTGTTTATACCAAACGCTGAAACGTTTGTCTAAAAATTCTGCTTTGAATTATTTCGAACATAATCGTGCGACTAAATATACCAAGAGTTGGCGTGCGAAGCACGCATTGATCTCTTCCAGTAAGTAGATAAAACCAACCCGTTACTAGAGAATAATTATTTATTGTGTCGTTTGTTTCCCTCGCGAAACTAATCGCGTTGCGTGAATCGCGGGAAAGAAAACAAAAACAACTTGCGTAAACTTACGACAGTTTCAAGAACTTTACAGTAAAAATATTTGTAAAAGTTTCAGTGACAAGTTCGGAAGTGACATATAGAGTCGTTAAGTGCACTTAATTGTTGCACCAGCACCGGCTGGTACCTGCATTCGTGACTCTGGGATTGGTCAATGCATTTTTCAAACAGCACGGCACCGTTGATAGATGGATCGCTCTTGTTCTGAAAACAGTTCAACACACGTAGCACGTCAAATAAACGCGAGGGCAAAACTAATAATTACGTTTCCATACTACGGAAGTCGGGTTGACAAGTTGATTTATTAAAATAACAAATGCAAAAAGTATTGCGAAGCGTGCACGCCAAGTCTCAATGCCATTGCCGGGTCGTGCCTAATGTCCGCATTGGTGGATTCGCAACGTGAATGTGCACTTTTTGTTTGTCAAGTTTTTCGTGTTCTGGTTTTGTATATTTTAAAAATTGTGCAATAATTTATAATGCAGGTGTAAACGTGGCACACCCTCTTGGGACCGTTCGCTAGTTGATAAGGACTTCTGCAAAGAGTTTTATAGAAGCGAAAAGTTTAAACTTAAAGTAATTCGACCACGCAGCTGAACAGCTGACGTGAGTTGAGCGAATTTCCAAAATTAAGTTAATAATATGTTTTGATGTTTTCAACCAACTATTTGGGAAATTCATCTACTCATAAAGTCGTTGAATAGCTGCCTGCTTGTACGAAATCTATATATATAAAATATAAATACCACTCACTGACTCACTCATCACGAAATCTCAAAAACCACAGAACGGATTGGAATGAAATTCGGTATGCAGCTTCTTCTAGGGGCCTAGGTGCTCGCTAAGAAATATTTTTTAAAATTCGAAATTTTAGGGGGTTTTGGGGGGTCAAAGTTACTAAAAAAACCACCGAACGGATTGGAATGAAATTTGGTATGTAGCTTCCTCTAGGGCCCTAGGTGCTCGCTAAGAAAGATTTTTAAAAAATTTGAAATTTTATTGGGTTTTGGTTGGGTCAAAGTTACTAAAACAAAAAAAAAACGACCGAACGGATTGGAATGAAATTTGGTATGTAGCTTCCTCTAGGGCCCTAGGTGCTCCCTAAGAAAGGTTTTAAAAAAATTAGAAATTTTATTGGGTTTTGGTTGGGTCAAAGTTACTAAAAAAAAAACGACCGAACGGATTGGAATGAAATTCGGTATGTAGCTTCCTCTAGGGCCCCTAGGTGCTCGCTAAGAAAGATGTTTAAAACATTCGAAATTTTAGGGGGTTTTGGGAGGGTCAAAGTTACTAAAAAACCCACCGACTGGATTGGAATGAAATTCGGTATGCAGCTTCCTCTAGAGCCCTAGGTGCTCGCTAAGAAAGGTTTAAAAAAAAAAATCGAAATTTTAGGGGCTTTTGGTTGGGTCAAAGTTACTAAAAAAAACGACCGAACGGATTGGAATGAAATTCGGTATGCAGCTTGCTCTAGACTCTAGGGCCCTAGGTGCTCCCTAAGAAAGATTTTTTAAATTCAAAATTTTAGGGGGTTTTGGGGGGGTCAAATTTACTAAAAAAACCACCGAACGGATTGGAATGAAATTTGGTATGTAGCTTCCTCTAGGGCCCTAGGTGCTCGCTAAGAAAGATTTTTAAAACATTCGAAATTTTAGGGGGTTTTGGGAGGGTCAAAGTTACTAAAAAAACCACCTACCGGAAAGGTGTAAAAAAATCGAAATTTTATTGGGTTTTGATTGGGTCAAAGTTACTAAAAAAAAAAAAAAACGACCGAACGGATTGGAATGAAATTTGGTATGTAGCTTCCTCTAGGGCCCCTAGGTGCTCGCTAAGAAAGATTTTTAAAACATTCGAAATTTTAGGGGGTTTTGGGAGGGTCAAAGTTACTAAAAAAAAAAGACCGAACGGATTGGAATGAAATTTGGTATGTAGCTTCCTCTAGGGCCCTATGTACTCGCTAAGAAAGATTTTTAAAAAATTCGAAATTTTAGGGGTTATTTTTTGGTCAAAGTTACTAAAAAAAAAACCACCGAACGGATTGGAATGAAATTCGGTATGCAGCTTCCTCTAGGGCCCTAGGTGCTCGCTAAGAAATGTTTTAATAAAATTCGAATTTTTAGGGGGGTTTGAGGGTGTAAAAATCCCCATATTTAACTTTGATTTGTCTATCCGTGCAAAGCCGGATCGGGCCAGCTAGTATATTAATAGAATTTTTTTGTAACTCGGCCTCTAACTCCTGCTCAAGCACTTCTTCGTTCCGCTCGCAGAGAAAAACTCGCTTTGTGAAATTTCGCCTCGACCTTGTGGCCTCGGATTGCTTACTGCTTTGTTTCGCCCGCAGTGGTTTGCATCCCGACCGTCCGCCTCGTAACTGGAACTGACCAACGATAAAACACCCCTAGTGGATTAGAACCAAGTCCTTTTAAGGTGTTTTACGTTTTGATCGAAATATATTAGAAGATTTTTTCACACCCCAGCCTCTAGCCCCGGCTCTCGTGTTGCTTCGTTCTGCTCCCAGAGGAAAATCGCACCTCAACCTAGCGACCTCAGATTATGTACTGTTTCGCGAGTTTGCATCCATGCCTTCGCCCTCGGATCAGGAGTTGCCCATACCTCACGTGGATTTTAACCGGACTAGTTTAAGGTATTTTACGTTCTGATCGATTTTGGGTGAACCAAACGAGCTTTAAAGGCGTTATTATAATCAAGTTTTAGTTCTTTTTTTAATAATGGGAGCCATAGTGGCCTTACTTCAATGCTTGTTTGGCTGATAGGGTTGTCCGCTAGTTTTATATATGAGGCTTCAATTATTATAATAAAACAGAAATGTTACCGACTAATAAAAATGATGAACTTTTATCAGTAGAATCACCACGTGATGTTATAACCCGTTCCCGTGCGAAACAGTTGAACCGTATGAAACAACAGCTAACTACCCCGTCCTGTTTGCCACGCCTTAATACTCTGGCCAGTTGTCAGTCTCACTCCAACTTGTCAACTAAACGCTTGCCATCAATTGCGTGTGCTTAGTGTTTGTATTGTGTTTTGTCTGTGGTTGGTGTGTTTGACTTCTCAGTCTTAGCTCTGAGATGTATCACGTAGATGTTTATGGTTAGCAGTAATTTGTAGTTTTATTTTGTTCACTCTTACGTAGGCCTAGCTGCCTGGGTTTATGTACCGTTGGTTTTAGTCACTTGAGAACGGGAATTGATTTGTATTCCCGAAACGTCGTGTTTCATAATTTAACACACAAATGATGGCAAATTTCCGAACAAGTAATTATAATAAAACTTCAAACAGAGAATATAAATAATAACCTCCTATATTTATATTTTTACATAAAACCCCAAAAAGTTCTATTTTAGTACGAAAAATCATACAAAAATTACTTCCAGTCCAAAAATGTATTTCCGGTTGTGGGTTGTTTTGGCTAACGACCTCGTCCGAGCCACTTAGACAACCAACCTGTGTACTAAACCAGCGTGTTTGAATAATTTAATAATTTATATGTTACATTTTTAAATTTGCCGTAGACGTACATATAAAATTGAATAGACGTAAATATTATTTTGAGTACTTTATTCAAAATCATTTATTGTTTTGAATTTCAACTCCCATAAGAGTAATGTTAGACGCGTAACAAGATTAATGGAGTAATAATGATCAGAAAATTATTCTGAATGTGTAATTGTAACGGTTATTACAGTCAGAATGTGGATATTTAGTAATTACATTTGTTTTAACCAAATTTGCTATATAACTTAACTCAAAATCAAAGTTAGCGATTGTTCTCGACTGAAAAACATCGACTGGTTTCTCGCGGAAGAATACTAGAAAAATAAAATATCCGTTAATTTTGAATGTGTGAGAGAAAGCTGTTTAATAACACATGCCCACATACTTTGTCACGCATGCGCATTTCAGTACGTTTACTGTCAATGTTACATATGTAACCCTCTAGTTTCCGTCTTTATGAAGCTGCCCTATATTTTCTAGCGAAAGAATGAAACGCTCACAAACTCAATGCTAGTAGTGTTTAATATTGGACCACTTGGAGAGATGAGGTCAACTCCTGCCTATCCTTAAGGAGAAGTCCGACATTTAAACTTTTTTATAAAATCAATAATTTTTGAGATGCCAATGGTGGCACACTTAGAAAGACCACCCTGTATAGATATACACTTTGATTGCCCATTACTTTGAAACGAAGTATGATATTAAGCTCTAGTTTGCGTAATTCTGTTTCTCTTTCAATAAGCTTTTCAATTGTGTATTGCATGAAATTGCCTTTACTTTTGAAATTGTTAACGCTCCTTACTCCATGGGCGCCTATACCCATGGGCAGAGGGGAGCCATGGCCCCCCCTAGCTCCCAGGGAAAGGAAAATATATATATTATTAATTATAAACAGGTATTTTTCTTTAAAGACATTAGCACTAAAATATATTTTAAATATTATGCGCCGTTTGATTTTACATGTACCTACTTATTTTATTTTTTACAAGAGTTCAAGCATAATCTGCTGGGCCACTACTTGGTGCGGCCTCTAGAAGTGTTACAGGTCTTTGTGTATTCACTGACGGTGTAAAGGTACAGACTCAATGCTGTGTGGGTTAATATTTCACCTGAACAGTCAAATTGGCTCCCCAAAGTTTTCTTGGAAAGGTCAAAAATATCCCTGGACTCCTTTTGCCGAGGGAGGGTACTCCTTAACACGTTCACTGCTACGCAAATTTTGTATTTCCTATGCTAGGAGCTGACCTTTTATTTTTTATATTTATAGCCTAAATGAGTACAAATCACTTTATTTTTTTTATTTTTGAACCTTTCTACGTAATAATCACTAATATTTTAAAAGCGGACGCACACATATAGGCCTAAAATTGGCGTGCGAATCACGCAATGCATCGTGTATTGAAAATACTCCCAATACGGAGGTTGGCGAGCGAAGCACGCAATGAATTGTGTATTAAAAATACTCCCAAACGTTGGCGTGCAATGCAGTGTGAGTAGGCCGCTTCTCGTAGTGTTCAGTGTCAAGCTCACATGTGCGTCCTTAGCAGTGAACTCCCCGGTCTAGCCCCCACCCCCTAGATAATATCATATGGGCGCCCATGCCTTACTAGCCCCCAAAACCATAGAGGGTCAGGTATGTCAACAAATTTGTCCTGTTATCCAACTCAAGATATACAAAGTTTTGTTAACTCTTTTTCAGTTACAAAAATAATATGGGGGTGAAAGGGACTTCATGAACACTCTGTATATAGCCTACCATTCAAGACACCATACACATTTTTTATTTTCAGTATGTAAAGCAAAAAGCTATATTTTAGTTTACGGTGCCATTGTACAGTTTAGTAAATGTAATAGAAGTGTAAACTAAATATTATTTGATGCGAGATCAGAAAAATTGGGCGAGATTTTATAAGCTATTGACTGGGTTTGTGAGATATATTGAGATATATTTATTTTATTCCTTTTCGAGATTAGAAATGGAGAACGAACTATTAAATTTCGTTTCTGGATATGTTTACTGTCGTCCACAAAGTTATGACGTTTAAATGAACAATAAACGATCAAGTGAGTAATGCCACACATTAAAACAAATAGCTTTATACGAATATCATTGCTAAGGATCAGCCATTCGTCAAATCTAGGTCTACGTGTAATTAGTGAGTAATTTATACAAAGTGTATGAATTGTTAGCTTTGCTTGGATTTGCGTGCGGCACACGAGATTTGACATGACCTTTGTGTCGCGTGTGCATTAGTGATGAACTTAATACGTCATTTAAACTTTGATTAATGCTCTGAAGAAATTATACTTCAACTTCGGTCAACTTTTGCGTAAACTTTGCTGACTGAAATATAGAGACAGTGGGGAGCTTTTCACTGATAAGAGAAAGGAGTTACAATATCTTATCCTAACTGTGTAGCTTTACTAATACGTATAGTAGGTGAAAGATATTTGTGGGAAAATGAATATAAAAATGTTCAAAGTGTCTAGCTGAGATGCAACAAATTATGGTTCTGTCAATAGGTGTTTTAGAATGAGCCGTGATGTAGTGAATTATATCGCGCTTATACAGAGTGAATTTTTGAAGACTTACTAACTCTGTTATTTAAATTAGGAAAGATGTGGAAAAACTGATTATTGACCATTAGCGTTACCTTAAAAGCCCCTTCTTTCCTTCCACCACCCATCTAAAAGATTTGTAAAAGACACGTCGAATTTAAACCTGGAATTTTTC
>JAGFPH010000027.1:492723-514615 GCA_018207615.1 Philaenus spumarius
TATTATTATTATTTAAACTATTCGATCGATTTGCACCAAACATGTCAATTAGGCCTGTATAGATGCACGAAAAAAGGTTTTGAAAAATTTTGAAAAACAACCCCCTTTTTGGCCAAAACCCCCCAAAAATCATTTATTATTATTATTATTACCTAAACAAGGATTTTTAGAAAGATGCGATTTTTTGCATATTCTAGGGTACATTAAGGGCTACAAATAAGCCAAATTTTATCAAAATCGTTAGAGCCGTTTTTAAAAAAAAAATTTCTCGTTTTTTTGCCATTTTTCGGGAGTAAAACCCCTTTAAAATCAAAATGTTGAAAAAATGAAAAAAACACCTGGAGATATTCCAGAACTACACATACATGCCAAATTTCATCAAAATCGGACCGTTGGTGTGATCTCCAGCTCTGAACACATCCTTACAGACACACGGACAGACATCACCAAAAAACACTTTTTTGGGTTCAGGGATCACCAAAACAAATAATTCCACTAAAAATATTTTTGGGTTCAGGGAGCACCAACACAGATAATTCCACTAAACATTTTTTTGGGGGTTCAGGGAGCACCAAAATAGATAATTACACTAAAAATTCAAATTCGAAAATTTAGACAAAAACAATACTTTTTCCATATATAGGCCTACTACATATAGCGTGGAGAAAGTAAAAACCAGGCTCAAGCCAAGTGCTGATATCACTCGGGTCCACGGTGTCCGCGCCCCTCTTTTATGGTCTTGTGGAAGTACCTGTAGATAAGAGGGTACGCAGTTCTGGGTGGTACAAACTGTTTAGTGGACCTTAATAATATGTAAAGATCATTAATCGATAACCAATAAAAAGTACGCGGTTCGTGGCCTCATTCAAGTTGACCGCATCTGAGAGCACCGTGGCAAATAGAAACACTCGCTTTACCGCATCCGGCACAGTTTTTCTCATCTACCGCAAGTGGGATGACCGCATCTGGGAGGTAAACAAAAAATTACAACTGATTTCCGAACAAATAATTGTAAAAATATTTCATTAAAAATGAACCTTGAAACCAGAAAAAAAAGGTCAAACTATTTTGTGCGAGCAAACAGACGTCGGAGCTGTGTGCGAAGCACGCCCGTCTCTTCTAGTCCTGTATTTATTACAGAACATTCCGAAGATCATCAGTGAAAACATAAGCCCTAAACAAGTATTTAACATGAAAGACAATACAAAACACCCGCTTGTTGATGGGAGGAATATATTTGTTTTGATTTTTAAGACTGAACAATTCTTTCATAACCATAACTCCTTAGTTTTTAACGATCTTTAATGAATGTTGTCAACCGATGGTTCCTCCCCTCCCCTCCCCCTCAACCCATAGTCTCATTTGGGCGACTCAACCTTGAGGTTTGTTATCTCCGAACATAACCTATAAATCACAAACGCGGGCCATCATTACAACGGATTCGGGTAATAATTTATAATTAAGATTTTCAAAAAACATAAAACACGATTTTTATTAGTTTTTTTGAAAGACGAAATATCATGAAAAGTTTTTGACGATTATTTATGTATTAAGGATATTAAATCCATAAAGGCAAGCATTCGTTAGACGAGTTTTGTAATTTATCGGTGTGTCTCTCCGGTCCGCTTCAGGCCGGGCGATAGATTTGTGACCCGTACCTAAAAATGTCTTTCAAGTCGGGCTCTGACCTAACCTGCTTTTTCCGGTAGTTTATCGTCCCGTAGGTGTAGCCTAGACTGTTTATTGTTTCTGCTTATATATTCAACACTTTGAAGAGTTGTAATTGGTCACCGTTTGTAAATTTCGGTCCGTCAGTCCGAAGACGTATTGTGCTGTTGGCGTGTGGGCGTTGTCATTTAGCGCTGTCGAGAGTAACGGAGGTTTACTGAATATAACAAGTAGCCTGATGGGTGTTCTTGTAATGTAAACCGGTGTCACAGTTTCATAGTTGGGGCAAAAAAACCAGTTGAGTTCGTTCTGCAAGTTGAATACATTTTGTATTTTTAATAAAACCGAACTCAACTGCTGGATCAACAACACACGAGAACGTATAAGAAATTAATAAACCTTTTTCATAATTTAGGATTAATTTTTAATGACAAAATGTAGTTTTAGTATTCAAAATTATAACAATAAACGTCTCTTAGGAACAGTGTTCCTATATGTAAAATTTGAATTATCGTATATTCGTTCAAAAACTATCGTACTTTGTACAAAATTATCGTACAAGATAAAAATTGAAATTTCACTTTTAGTGTTATTACAAAACACCATAATCTAGGCTAGTTTTAATAATTTATGGTGTTTTGTAGCGTAAACGTTATTTTAGAATCACTCAAACTAGACTATAATGTTTGGTGAGACGACTTTGATGTTTGCTATAGGCTAAGTAAAATTATAAAATTAAACGTCTCTTAGTGTTGCCTTATGTAAAATTTGAATTATCGTATATTCAGTAAAAAACTATCGTACTTTGTACAAAATTATCGTACAAGATTCAGATTGAAATTTAACTTTTAGTGTTATTACAAAACACCATAATAATTAATAAATGTTTGCTGAGTCGACATTGATGTTTACTATACGTAAAATGATAAAAATAAACGTCTCTTGAGAGCGGTGTTACCATATGTCAAATTTGAATTATCGTATATTCAGTAAAAAACTATCGTACTTTGTACAAAATTATCGTACAAGATTCAGATAGAAATTTAACTTTTAGTGTTATTACAAAACACCATAATAATTAATAAATGTTTGCTGAGTCGACATTGATGTTGAGTAAAATTATAAAAATAAACGTCTCTTAGAGCAGTGTTGCCTTATGTCAAATTTGAATTATCGTATATTCGTTCAAAAACTATCGTACTTTGTACAACATTATCGTACAAGATTCAGATTGAAATTTAACATTTAGTGTTATTACAAAACACCATAATCTAGGCTAGTTTTAAAAAGTTATGGTATTTTGTAGAATAAACGTTATTTTAGAATCACTTAAACTAGACTATAAATGTTTGGTGAGTCGACTTTGATGTTTACTATACGTAATATTATAAAAATAAACGTCTCTTAGGAGCAGTGTTGTCTTATGTCAAATTTGAATTATCGTATTTTCGTTCAAAAACTATCGTACTTCGTACAAAATTATCGTACAAGATACAAATTGAAATTTCACTTTTAGTGTTATTACAAAACACTATAATGTAGGCTAGTTTTGGTAATTTATGGTGTTTTGTAGAGAAAACATTATTTTAGAATCACTAAAACTATACCCAAATTAATATTGGTAAAAGTGTGATACGAATGGTATAAAATGGGAAAATATTATGTAAAGGTATAAAAAATATACCTTATATAAAAAGTCTGAAAATTAGGTAAATAATAATGTTTTTATTATTTAATGGTAAAATTAGAAACATATTTATTTTTAAAATAAGGTAAAAAATAAAACTTTACTTTATTTTTCAAAATAAAAAAAAAACAAAACAAAAATAAACAGCGGTTTCGCCACTAAGCATCATTAGACAAATAAAAACTAAAATGTACTTAAATTTTAGATTACTAAAATAAAAACTTAAATAACAACTTAAGACCGACATCTTCGTTATGAGTGTGAGGTTTAATATCTGGGAAAAGGGGCTGACCTTTGAGTACCTGAGAAGGACATATTTAGAAGATATAGAAAAATAAACTAAATAATAATAATATTATAGAGCTCTTACATAATAATATAGACCTACCAAAACCACTACTTTTTTAGTTAAGTATTTTTAGTTCGATATAATATGCATTATTTAGTTTTAATTTTTTAATATGTTGTTTGACCTTAAGCAATAATAAAAACTAATTTGCTACTTAACCCATTGAACTCGAGAAACCTGTGCGAGTTGAGAAGTAGAATAACATTTTTTTTTCATTTTTTCTCAATATTTCATAGAGTATGGCATCTTGCAGAAAAAGTTTTAATAACCTTTTTACATCTCACTTTTTGTTCACTGCATTAATGGAGCTTTGTGACATACTTATGGCTTCTTCTACAGAATCCCCGACAGCCATTATAGCAGTCTCATCAGCAAACGTTGCCATATTAACATTGTGAGACACTGGAATATCTTCTGTTAAGAACAGACACAGTACCGGTCCCAAAACACTTCCTTGCGGAACGCCAGCTGCAATCGTCTTGATACCAGAATACTCTTCCTCACACTTGACAAGAAAATAACGATCAGCTAAGTAAGATGTCAAGATTTTATAAAACTGCTCAGTAAAACTTCTTTGCAACTTGTTCTCAGAGCCACACTTTGTCAAACTTTTGGTCTACATCCAAGAAGATAACTGGATATTTTCAATATCATCTTCAATTGCATTAACTGGTCTGTGCACTTGCTGCACCGTTGTGTGTTTTTCTCTAAAACCAAATTGATTTTGTCGGAATAAGATTCTTTTGTTTTATTATTGGCTTAATTCTCTTAAGCAAGGCTGTCAAATATTTTAGAAATATCGGCTTGTACGAGTTTCTTCCATGAAGTGGTTTTCCCTGTATTTCATAAAACATTTGACAATAAAGACACTTAATATTTCGAAAAAAATTGCAACTTTTACGTTTTATTCGTCTTATCACTCCTGCTGAAACCTATTACAAAACAACAGCTCAGAATCAGTTAAAGTCCAGCGCAGGACCCGTGTAAACGAGGACAGTGTAAGTATAAGTATGAATAAAGATCCATACTGGAGGCGAAGAATGCGGAGTTAGGGCTACCTCAGCAAATAACCAGCTCATTAAAGGGCTATGTAGACCGTTAACGGCCGTTTTACTCGGATTTTATGGCGCATAAAATGTTTTCTTGTTATACTTTGTAACTTTAGGGAGTTTGTTTAGTATTTCGGGGCTTAGCTTGTAAACAGTAATAAAACTAGAACGTATAACCGGTTGACGTAAGCGTTGTGGTAATAGGTGGGCGCTTTTGGAGGTTGAGTGCGTTTAATAGTCGAGATTATAGTGTGTGTAAAATTAGTAGAGATGAAAAGTAAAATATGAATTTTAAACTTTACGCCGTATTTAAACGCAAAAGAACCGCTGGCGCTTAACAACATCTGAGCTTCTGATTTTGTTAAGGGCGTGCTAAACATCGGGTGCTTAGGGGGCGCTAAAAGTGGCGAGTAAAAACATCGAAAAACATTGAGAAGGCTGGCTTAACTAATGCGTGTCTTATTAGCGAAGGAAAAATCAGCTATTGCAGTGACCCTTATGGTAAGAACTAAGGTCGGGAGTAGCAAATGAGCACCGATCATGGTCCCCAGAACACGTTTTGGGGTGTCATTAAAAATCATATAATATATAGACCTATGTGTATATATGTGTTCGCATTCTAGCGGCCGCATTTTAAGTCCGATTTGGTCCAAATTTCGTACACATGTTGGTTGTCTATTTCGCTCGTTGCAGTTCGTTAGCCTAAAAATCCAACAACCGGAAGCACTTTTTTTAACTGGAAGTATTATTCTTTCGGAAATGATTACTACGTTATTAGCATATTTCCATAGGTGTGTTTATTTTGTGAAAAGTAAAAAGATTGCAAGCTATCAAGTCTCATTACAATATCAGATTCGCTGTGGAAGAATTAATTTAATCTGGGAATTATTTTTTATTTTTTAGTTCGAGTCTAGATGAATAGATTTTATTCATGGACAGGAAAGCATGTTTAAAACATTTTTTTTTCATTTATTTTATTTTTACTTCATATTTATAGTCATAAATTGGATTTTTCCGAAAATCTTTGGTCCTCAGGGCCAAACCCCCTCCCCATATCTTAGGGTTAATTTTCTTGTTAATATACGTATGGGAGAACGCAGTCGTAACGCGATGTGCTATACGGAGCAGATGGTTGAACGGCAGTGAGTTGAAGAAAAGCGTGTAAAAATCAATGTTTAACTCTTTTGTCCACAGTGTAGTATTAGGCTCTGCACATTTACCATGTTGAAAATCTCTAAAGGCATAGACCCGGTTATATAAAGTTTGTTATTTCTAGGCCTATGTACTTTCTTCTGAAGAAAGAAAAAGCATTTTTTTTAAATATACATTTTCAACGATTTCTAACCTTAAAACATGTTATGTAGTCTATATTAGTAAAGTTTAAAAATACCTATAAGCCTACATTTTGAACGTGAGTAGGCACATAAGGCAGAACTAGGGGCTCTGCCCCTGGATGCTTCGCGTCCCAAAACCGTCTCAATATAAAAATGTTACTGGTCTACATTTACCAGCAAAAACTTTATAGTGAAATTTAAAAAATAAATATAGGCCTGAATAAAAAAGTTTAAGTCCCGAAAAAATGTGCTGTTTTCTGATAAAACACAGGTGAATTATGACTTGTATTGAATTTTTCTTGCGCAGTAAGATATGCGGTACAAAGTTAGTAACAACAAAAGATGTCGAAAATGTAATTTTTACAATTTTTATTTAACCCCCCCCCCCCCCCCCCCTTAGTAACAAACTCACGGGGTACGTGTTTTTTAGCGTTTGGCCTTAATAGGAACAGATTGATTTGGACGAAACTCGCTAAGCGTTGTGGCCTGAGTAATTCGGATCAGATTTTTTTTAAATTGCTGTAAGGGACAATATGTACCACATATTCTTTCAATTCGTACCTGCAAGCGAACCCTCAGATACATGCTAGTGTGTTTATATGTTAAGGGAAGGTGTGCTAATCAGGGGTTTACTGGTATCGGAACGGCCCGGAACGCACCGGAATGCCGTTCCGGTACTGTTTTTATTAAATTTTTGAACGTTTTGTTTTATCGTTGCACTGGACCATCCACTCCCTCAATCACACTCAATCAACACTCGGTTCAGAATTTTACGTCCGCCAATCGAAAAACCTCAAGATATACCCACACTACAGTGCGTTGCGACTATGCGCGCCAACTACACTAAAGTCTCCCACATTGTCCCTCAGCTCGGAATCGAAATGGGAGCACCTGACACATTTTTTTGGCCAGCTTCGCGGCACACCTTTGATGTTCGGTTAACGCTTTTCACACCAAAGCCAAGCCGAACCGGGCCTGGCGAAGCGGAGCCAAGCCAAGCCGAACAAAATCTGAGATGCGTTCGCACTGAAGTCGAGTCTCACTCAATAGGTTTTCTGTCCATAGCAGTCGCAGTTGCAACGTTGTGACACTGGACGGGACACCGAGCTAAACTTAAAAACGCTGGAAATCGCTTGAAGTAGCGGGAGGCAGGACTGCTAAAAATCGCGTGGTCGAGCCCGGCGTCCTATTTGAAAGCTCCCACTGAAAAACTGCGTAATCAGTGGTCAAGCGATTTTCGCCCGGCCTGGGTTTGGCGAGAAACCCGCCTAGGAGACCGATGATTCAGAGTCGAGGCGGCCGAAAAGTTTAAAAACTAGGGATGCTTAAACTTTTGTATTATTACCTTTTTGGCATATTATTATGGTTTCTGCCAGCGTTTTTCAGTCTAGCTCGGTGTTCCGGCATATATTGATGAGATTATTGTAATCAAAATAAGACCAAAGATGATATAATTTGGACCACATTTAGTGATTAATACTTATCGAATAACTCATTTAATTTCACGATTAATTAATTAAAAAATAAATATCCCATTTGAGAACACAACATGGAATACAAACAAACAATGGTGTACACTGACAAACGCCGTCACAAATACAAGATCGAAAGGCGCACCGAAAGATGAAAATATTTAAACCTAGGTACCTGAACACCGGCCACACGGCAATTTAGCGTCTGTATTTGTGTGTTGTGTTCTCGTGATAAGCTTGCTTGCATTTAATTTTTCTTGTATAACAAAAGTAATTTCTTGCTATAGTAAAAAAAAATCATTTCTTGCTAAAATACATAAAATTTGTTTAGGTATGTTTAGGTTTAGCCAAGTTTTTGCTTAAAATATGTGTCTCTAAAATTTGCTATGTGCTATATACAAGTACAAAAATAGTCACATATACATGTGTACGGTACTTTTCTTATAAAAGTAAGTATATAATCTGCACCCTTAAACTCGGCAAAAATACGTAAAATATGAGTTTTAGAAGTGAAAATTTCAACAATTTTCCGGGGAGTATTTTTGTTCAGTTCCGGTAGCGTTCCGGGACTGGAAAAATTACGAGTAAACCCCTGGTGCTAATTTTACAGATTGGAAGTATCTAAGTTTCACCCCCATCCATCGCACATGGGTAAAACGAGGCAAACCTGTTTCATGTTTTCATTTCTTCCTTGAGCTTAATATTGTTACGGAGAAAGCAATGGAGTTATGTGAGTTTCAGATTTTCGTTTGTATTACGTGTACTCTATCTAACGACGCGTTATACAAATTTGATTGGTTGCAGATATTCTACAAGTAGCAGCAAACATAGTTTGAGGTAAACTCATAAGATGTAACAAACATTGCACTTGTAAATGAATAATTCTTCCAATTAAATCATATAAAGCCATCCATTTACACAGCTGTATTAGAACTGGTAAAGTCTGGTGAGTTCTCATAACAAGTATTTATGCCGTAGGATAATGTAAGGATTTATTTGTGACTCGAAGCCGTTTGGAGAGATCCCAACAAGGTCATAGAATCGATACGCAACGCGATGCACTAGAAACTATCGATGCATGAATGTGTCATGTCAAACATGCAATGCTCATGTATATAACGCTAATGCGATTCCTTCTCTGATAGTGTGTGCAAAAGTCAAACGTGGTTGGTAGTGTTACAAAGGCTTCTATAATCTTGTGTGTTTAACACTCGGTCAAATGCGTGACGCGGGGCTTCATAGCTAGTTTAGATTTAACAAAGTTGAATTAGTCACTGAATGTTGGACAGGGAGTCCGCGTACTCTTCAAAGAAGTTTCGTAAAGGCGGACCAAGAGTTTGGGTCTTGTCTGATTGACAGCTGGACTCTTTGTCCCCCATTTAAGCTTGAACATTTCGCTAACAAATCTGTTAAACAGCGTCTTTGAAATTATCATTGTATAAGAAGGACTATAGCATTAAATTGTGTTCAGAGTGTTAGTCTTTAGTATTTTAACTAACCAGTGCTGAGTTAAATGCCATACCCATGTCAAAATGTCCTCTTCTTAGGCGGACTAAGAGTCAGCACTTGTTCTAAATGACAGCCGGGCTCTCGGACCTCATCCTTAAACCAGGTAACCAATGTTTGTGACCGTCTGAGGACCCAGACTCGTACATCTGCTCTTTCTACAGAGGAGGAATTCTGATGTACGCAGATCAAGTTAAAAGTGCACATTTGTAAACGGTAAAGGAATGAGAGTCTAGTGTCACAAATTTGTTTGATCTTCTAAGCTAACAATGTTCTCATGACTTATACTTTATTACTGGTTATGTACCGGCATTGTATTTGGATAACCTAATAGAACTCCAATCCAATGAAATATTTTGTTCCACTGGATATTCGACTTTTGTGGCACTATCTATTGGGGAAATGATGGAAGCTGTTTGAAACACCTATGCTACCAATGATTTCTCCCTAGCGCGATCATGTACTATTTTCGCGACAACCTTTTTTCCGGCACACAGCCCTCGTATGGATGCAAAATCTATTTATTATTCATGATCTATGGTACCGGTAAAGAAACATCTAAGGAAAATCACATATGCCGGCTAAATGTGAAAAGTCTTGTTTAAATGCGTTGTTTTGGAAATGATCACGTTCTTGGCGATAGTAGTTCTAACCTATTAATGAAAGTTTTTTACAAAGAATTAACGGAAGGGCCGAATAATTTGCCTAGAAGTGCATCTTCTTCCAGAAAATATAGGTGTAATAACAATAATAATAAACGGTACCAGAAACTGGCAGAAACTTTCACACAAACATATTGAAAAAACGTTTTGAAAAATTTTGAAAAACAACGCCCAAAAAAGAAAAAAAAAATCAAAAAATCAGTTGTTATTATTATTATTATTAGTTAATCGAGAATTTTTAGAAAGATGCGGTTTTTTGCATATGGTATGGTACATCAAGGGCTACAAATAAGCTAAATTTTATCAAAATTGTATAAAAAAATAATCACAGATTTTTGGGGTTTTTTTTGGCCAAAAAGGGGGTTGTTTTTCAAAACCTTTTTTCCTGCATCTATACAGGCCTAATTGACATGTTTGGTGCAAATTTGTTCGAAATCGATCGAATTGTTTTCTCTCTAGCTCAAGCTTTGTATACAGACATACATTTTGTTAAAACCACTTTTTTGGACTCAGGGGGTTACAAAACGGATATTTCCACAAAAATTTCGACATCGAATTATTTTGCGCACTATACTACTTTCTTTATTACTACAGTGTAGTGAGAAAGTACAATTTGAATGCAGCCGCCTTTTAAATGTGTACCTATATCACACAAAATTCATTAAACTTATAGTGAATGATGTCAACATGGTGGTCTTATTAGCGAAGATGAGCTACTGCAGTGACTCTTATGGTGAGACCTAAGGTCGGGAGTAGTCGATGAACACCGATCATGGTCCCCAGAACACGTTTTTTGGTGTCATTTAAAATATCAATGTTTGATAAGACATTGACAGATAAGACATGGCGTAATATCTAAAAATGTAAGGGTCTGATATATAAATAATGCAGTTATTCGCAGAAATAAAAGAACCACTTTTTGGTGAGCCTGGTCAATAGTGTCGACTACGTAGGTTTGAGGGACACTGCATGTGTTTCAAGAGGCTAATCTCCATGTTTTAAATTTCAAAATTATGTACATATTATTTTTTTTTTGATTAATGCTTCTATCTGGAGATCTTCAAGTGTGACTTGCACACGTGTGGTCCTACACCTAAATGATTGTCTTGATGAGAGGATGAACTAAATATAATCATTATTTACGAAAACTTCCAATAAGAACACAATTTCTTTTTTAAAGGAACTGACCGTAAGGACAATGCATTTTAAAAGACATTTAAATCTGGAGATGTTAAAGTCTGAAATATAAGACTTGTATACTTAAAATCAAGGTATTGATAACCAAAATGGGGGAGAAGAAAAAATTATATTTTTGTATAACAAAAAAAAAAAAAATAATAATAAAGGATCTATTTAATAAGACCAATCACTTTAAAAGTCAGCAAATTAATTAATTGTATAATTTCGCATACGTTTCTTTAATAGTGAAATAAGATTTTCATTGGATTACTACATCTTGATAAGATCTCTTGCCCATAGGTTGTTTTTATTATAAACACTAGTAAGCCCCCGTGAAAAATCACAGGCTGATTAATTAAATAAGCATCAGAAATACATCATTTAAAAAACAAACTATTTAAAAACATTATTAAGGAATACTTACCTAGGCCTACATAATTATGCTGACGGGGACTTTTAAACTCGGTAAATGTGTACAGAAATAAGGATTATAAAACTGTAGGCCTACTTGTTAAACATTTTTATTTACATGCGTTGTTATATTTAAAGAAAGATAAAAATACTATCTTTTAATTGCTTTTTATTTCATATTGATAGATCAAATGATATACAAGTTATTAATATTATAGTAAAGAAATTAATAATCGAATATGTGTATGTATGTTATACGAATGTTTCCGAAGTTAAACGAATACATCTCTTCTTTAAATTTGTATAAACAAATATATTGATGATAAAATGTTGTATTTATATACAGTTTATAACCTCAAAGCAAATATTATGACGTAGCACACATTAGTTCTAAAACTCATATTTAAAAAAATCAACTTCGCAAGAAATTATAATAGTTGAAGATGTAAACATAACCCCAAACTATAATCTGCACTGGGTTTGTTTAAGTGTTACAGATGATGGGTTAAATCAGCTGTTTAGATGTACGATTGTTTCCGAAGTTAAACAAATAGGTATCTTTTCATTAAATTTGTATAAAAAAATATATTGATGATACAAAGTTGTATTTGTATTCATTTTATTACCTCAAAGCAAATCTTATAACGTATTATAGCCTGCCTACATTAGTTATTTAACTCATGTTTTAAGAAAATCAATTTCACAAGACTTTTATTGATAACCCCAAAGTTAATCTTTGCTAGGTTTGTTTTAGTATTACAGATGATGGGTAAAATCAGCTGTTATATTATAGGCTAATGTTACTCACATACGTACGGATGTACACTTGATTTTATAGGAGTTGATTTTAGAACAAATGTAAATTTTGTGGAATTATATGTAAAATTGTGCATTTACACATATATACGCCCAAGCATAAAATTTTTAATTTAAATAAAACTATTAAATCTTATTAGAACGGTGAGGATGAGATAAATAGCGATATTCTTCTACATTACGTGAGTTCTATAGCACTTACGAGGAAGTTTATGGTCTTACATTAAAGGTATTGATGCAAGCAACAACTTTTACATTTAATGTCTATTACAACTGTTGGCCAATCTTCCGTTATACGCGTCTTTTCTTCGAAAACAAGTTTTTCGACCTTTTAACCCCCGTAACTATTCCCCACAGGTCACGAAATAGGTGCTCAATGTCTGAAATTATAGGTGATGCCAAAAACTATAATTTTCAAAAATTGTATACAAATTGAATTTTTTTTGTATTCCAATTTGTATGTTTAAAAGCAACTATTTTCCTTTCAAACCCCCCTAACTCCACCTTGGGTGGAGGGAAGAACGTGATTTTTTGTTAACTTCATTCATGTGATTCATATATTAAAAGAGCCTTTGTACCAAATTTTTTAAGTTTGTAGCATGACTTTGAATGTTTTGAGTTTTTATTCTTATTTTTTCCATAAAACGAAATCTAAAGCCTTTAAAAAGGTTTAAATAAAAGTTATTTCCTTAAGGTACAACTTTCCTATTTAATGTTTATTCAAAAAGTCCACCGTTTATCCGCTAAAGCACAAAAAAAAGTTTCTTGTACCCATTCTACCGCCCTTAAACCCCTTCCGTAGGAGTGGGGGGGGATTTGGTACACTTTTTCTACAATGTTTATGATAAAAAGAACCAGTGTGTAAAACCTATATGTATTAATTTTGACAAAAAGCTCTTAGCGAATTAGAGATCATTTTTGTTACATCTTATTGTTTTCCTAATTCTGAACACATTTTTGAACTAAATTACAAGTGAAAAAACATTGACCGAGATCTGGAATTGATCCCAGGACATTAGCGAACCGTGCTACTGCTCTAACAACTCAGCTACGCTGATCACACTAAATTGCTGGAGAAGTGCATAGAGGAAATTTATCAATTTTTTTTAATACCATTGATGTTACACAAATCATGGATGCACGTAGATTTACCCTTTTACTTCCTCCACCCTATACGTAGTATATTATGGAGAAAGTATTGTTTTCGTCCAAATTTTCGAATTTGAGTTTTTAGTGGAATTTTCTGTTTTGTTGCTGCCTGAACCCCCAAAAAATGTTTAATGGAATTATCTGTGTTGGTGCCCCCTGAACCCAAAAATATTTTTAGTGAAATTATTTGTTTTGGTACTCCCTGAACCCAAAAAAGTGTGTTTTTTTGTTATGTCTGTAAGGATGTGTACAGAGCTGGAGACCATACCAATAGTCCGATTTTGATGAAATTTGGTATGTAGGTATAGTTCTGGAATATCTCGAGGTTTTTTTCATTTTTTCAAAATTTTGATTTTTAAGGGGTTTTACCCCCAAAAAATGGCCAAAAAACCAGAAAAATTAAAAAAATTCTCAAAAACGGCTCTAACGATTTTGATAAAATTTGGCTTATTTGTAGGCCTTAATGTACCCTACCATATGCAAAAAAACCACATCTTTCTAAAAATTCTCTTTTAGGTAATAATAATAATAACTGGGTTTTGGCTGAAAAGGGGTTTGTTTTTCAAAACCTTTTTCTGTGCATCTACACAGGCCTAATTGACACGTTTGGTGCAAATTTGTTCGAAATCGATCGAATAGTTTAAATAATAATAATAATAATTTAATAATATAATATGGATATGTGTTACATGCATCCAATATTTTCCATGGTAACATTTTCCTACTTTTGCAATTCTAAATAACCAACTCCTATGCTACTCTTGGGAAGGTATAAAGTTTCAACTGGGAGAAAGTAATGTGGCAGTTATCTGGTACCGTTTATTTATTTTAGAGTTGTCATTTTACTTTTATTGTTTTCGTTGAGTTTATGCACTGGTTATTTACAACTATTATTATGCACAATAACTGCATCTACCTTAGCTATATCCACAGTGTCGAAATGTTTGACGGCTTCGTTGAGTGGTTAAGTACCTTAGCGTCGACAGACGTCGGAAACAACAACTCTTCCCTATCGGTTGAGTACCGACAATACTTCTCATTTAACACTACGCAACAAACGCAACAACAATTAATTATAGTTTAGTGCAAATTGATGTATTTTACAGGTTACGATTCGGATATAGATGCGGCCATTTTACAATAACTATTAGTCACGCGGTACAATGTTCGAAGTGTTCGTCGTTCACCTTGTCTTGTAACAATGGATAAAAAAATGACAAAAATGGAAAGGTAACAATGGATGTTTGTAGTAGACTTTATATTTAAAAACCAAATAATTCACGTAAACACTCTGGCCCTACAGCGCAAGCGTTAGGGTCCAGGCCACCACTACCCCCACCACCCACCCCGACGCAAGTGCCTTTGTCCTGATCAAAACTCTAGTCCTACTGCGCACGCTTCAGTCCTCGTCACCACGGGTACACATCCCCACCCCGATCCAAGTGCCTCTGCGCTAATCAAAACTCTTGGCCTACTGCGCACGCGTCAGGATCCTGATCACCGCTACCACTTCAACCCTACCCCGATCAAAGTACCTCTGTCCTAATCAATCATAATTTCCGTGAAAATATCAGAGTATACTACAATATGTTTGCATTTGTTATAATAGTTTGGACAAGTTATAATGTATGTTAAAATATACTTGTTTCGTTAGGCCTATAGAAATCATCCTCATGTTATTAGAATTATTCAGGGTGTTTACAAACTCCCTGGAAATTTTTTTGTACATTTGTTCCTTACGTCAAGACAATCAAAAAACTACATATAAATATGGGTCTGAAATGCCTAGTTTTCTGTCTGTCCGTCTGTTTGTGTTTTTTACAAATTATTTTATAACTTGAGTACTAATTTATATATAAACTTCAAATTTGGCACGAACATGTACCTTGGTAGGTCAAACAAATTTATAAAATTTCGTTACGATATCTTAAACAGTTTCAAAATGGTGGCCATTTAAAATCTTTGATGTTAAATTTCACGAAAACCGTAATTTAAAAAAAAAATGTTACCAGTAATAAAAAATGTAGAATTTTAAGACGAACAAAATCATACTTTATTTGCTACAATCGGATGATAAATATCTGAGTAATGAGACATTCACCTAATTATGTAACAACTGTACACGGCAAATTGTTGTTTAGTGCAAATTTTGTATGATATTTATTTCAGTAAATGTCTCATTATTCAGTTATTTATTATCCGATTGTAGCAAATAAAGTATGACTTTGTTCGTCTTAAAATTCTACATTTTTTATTACTGGTAACATTTTTTTATAAAAATTACGGTTTTCGTGAAATTTAACGTCAAAGGTTTTAAATGGCCGCCATCTTGAAACTGTTTTAAGATATCGTAACGAAATGTTATAAACTTGTTTGACCTACCAAAGTACACCTTCGTGCCAAATTTGAAGTTTCTATCTAAAATAGTACTCAAGTTATAAAATAATTTGTAAAAAGTACAAACAGACGGACAGACAGAAAACTAGGCATTTCAGACCCATATTTATATGACGTTTTTTGATTGTCTTGACCTAAGGAACAAATACACAACAATTTTCCAGGGAGTTTGTAAACACCCTGTATAGAAACCTTTTTGTTTCAAACCTTTTAACAAATGGAAACAACGATAACTGTATCTTTTTAAACGTCTCCGGGTTTACCTATTTGATCCGTCACGAATAGCTAGGTTGGTAAAAGCAACGAAGCTTAAATCGACTGAACATGTTGCCCTTATTCAGAAACGGGAAGCAAGAAGAGTTTTGAGACGGACTAAATTAAGATCAATTGTGTAGTAGTGGATTGGCAACTGCCGACTTTTTATAGAGTTGGCCGAGGTTTTCACAAAGGGCTAGTAGTGTCAAAGAAAAAGTACAGGTGTAAATTTGATCAAATTATTGACTTGAAAGGAGGGTTCCATAACTTTAAAACATCCCTAATTACCAATTTCAGCTAAATACTTAAGTCAGTAAAATTTAGTTGAATGTAGAAACTAGTTCATTTATGACTAGAGGGCTACGCCTCCTGCTCGCTTCGCCGCTCGCTTAACATCTAAACTGGCAGCGAAGGTAATGCAGACATATTATTGTTTACTCTGATATTTAAGCAGAAACTACTATTGATTTGGGCAGATGCTCTTGGTGGATGCTGACTCATGCGCAGTGGAATTTGTGTATAAATCAAAGAGAAGTGAAGTAAGGAAAGGAATGCAGGCTTAGTAACAATGCTTGTTCTTTTATATAGTAATGTATTTATATTTGGGTTAGGAACTAGAAGTAGTAACAACAGGTTCAGGCACTTCATCGATTACAATAAAACCACGATTGTCCGCCTCCAAAGGATGTATCACTTCTCCCGAACACTCTCCCAAACTGATGGTCCTGTTCCTGGATAAGTTTTCAAACAGCAGTGTCCTTTGGTTCAAATCTGGATTGCTGAGAAATCCGTCTCCCGGCGAGAAGAAGTGCACTCCGGTATCGTAGCCGTCCAGCGTGTCGTCCGCAGGTAGTTGGATGTAGATGACGTCATCGGACGGTTCTACGGCGACAGCTGTTTGTAGGACGACGTCAGATTTAATCATGTCGGACGATGTTCTTTCCAGAGATGCGGAAGCCAGGGTAGGGTTGATGTTGGAGACGGCCAGTGTTGAGGAGTGCAGAGGGTCTGAAGGTTCTTTGACGCCTACTTGGGTTGTTGGTTTTCTTCGAGGTTTCCTGTTAAATTAAAACAATAACAATTGAACAGGTATAGTAGTTGAACTACCGAACAAGTACATATATGTTGGAAAGTTGCTGACAAAAGGAATTTACTTAACTTATGAATTATACCCAGGCAGATATTAATTAAACACTGCCACAACAATAAACATCTACCATTAATTCTAAAAGTTGTATTAGCACAACTATACAGGGTGTTTCACAACTCTCTAACAATACTTTTAGGTACTGCTCCTGTGTCATTGCAATTCACAATATAATTATTAAAGTAAACAAAGATAATAGTTTTAAGCGAATTTCTTAGGAAACAGATCTAGATACAGTTGATTATATGCATTGCTCTTTTATTATTTATTAAATTATAGGTTCCGTACGTTTACCAAGTTGAAAATCCTTATACTTTATTGTTCGTACGCCTAAGCAGTTTCTTTTGAAGAACGTACCAAACAAAAATAATTGAAAACAATAAACAACGATTCAAACATAAAACAGCTATTTTCGTCAATTAGCTTTAAAACTTCAACAAAAATTAAAAACATTAAACCGTTTTCAGCGATTGCACAGTACAATGCGCAACCGTTTGCTGGTTCCCTATGCAACGTATAAACACAGTACACGCGGCGCAAGCGTGTGGACTGTCTATGACGTAGGGGACGGAGAGAGATTGTATGAATTGCTCTCTTATTATTTATTAAATCATAGGCTCTGTACGTTTACCATGATGCAAATACCTCTAATTTCTTGTTTGTAGGCTTATATAGTTTATTTTGAAGAGCGTAGCAAACGAACAGAATTAAAAACAATAAACAACGATTCAAACATACAATAGCTGTTTTCGTCAATTAGCTTTAACACTTCAACAAAAATTAAATAAATATTAAACCGTTTTCAGCGATTGCACAGTATAATACCCAAGCATGTGCTGGTTCCCTATGCTACGTATGAACACAGTACACGCGGTACAAGCGTGTAGACTCTCTATGACGTATGGGAGGAGAGAGATTGTATGAATTGCTCTCTTATTATTTATTAAATCATAGGCTCTGTACATTTACCATGATGAAAATCCCTATAATTTGTTGTTTGTAGGCTTATGTAGTTTCTTTTGAAAAGAGTAGCAAACGAACAGAATTGAAAACAATAAACAACGATTCAAACATGCAACAGCTGTTTTCGTCAATTAGCTTTAATACTTCAACAAAAATTAAATAAATATTAAACCGTTTTCAACGATTGCACAGTATAATACCCAAGCGTGTGCTGGTTCCCTATGCTACGTATAATTACAGTACACGCGGCGCATGCGCGTAGACTGTCTATTACGTATACGATGGAGAGATTAGAGATGATTCTCCCTATATTTCTGCCGGTTGGAGAGAAGGGGGAAACGTTTCAATTATTGTCTCGATCAAGCCAACTCATACTACCGTGGCTAGGGGGAATGCTACATATACACACGGTACGCACTGCGCATGCGTTTAGAGTGCGTATGACGCATTTAACAGAGATAGTAGGAACGATTTTCCTACTCTTTCTATTCAAATGCCGGTTGAAGTCGATGAAGGCGTTTCACTTTTCGTCTGCTCCGAGGCAATTTGCCCTACCTCGCCAAAAGAAGTTACACTTCAAATACAGATTTGATCGAATAATCAAACTATTTAAAACTATTTGCATCATACACATGCGAATCTAACCAACCTCCTCTTTAGCACAGTTATAGGCTGTTCAATATGCTTCGGATCTTCGGAATCACGATATAATCCGGCGATGTACGAAGTGGCAGCGCTGTTCAATTGGCCGTGGACTTTGACCAGGTGCACTTTGAACAACTTGGCTAGATTTGTCCCAAAGTCACAGTCTTTTTCTTTGCACGAGTACAGGCACTTTCCGGGATGCTTCTTGGTGGACAGGACGTGCTTTCTTAAATTCTCCTGAAATAAAATACACTTATCAGTTAAAAATATACGTTACAAGGAATTTTACGAACAAGCTCTTACCATTAGTAGTTTACTTCTTTATTACGTTTACGAAATTAATTTTTATTAATGTTAATTAGGAACATATTGTCAAAAGAAGAAGTTCTGACTGACTGACTGACGGATTCATAATCAACGTACAGCCAAAACTATGAAAGATGGAAACGTAAAGAACATATCCCCAGCCATAAAAGAAAGAATCCAGGTGTGCTTAAGACCAAACGGGAAAAGTGTAAACTTCTATTTAGAAAATGAGGAAGCATAATGTCTATTTCATAGGTATTACTTAGTAAACTATTTAAATCAATTTACGAAATGGGGAAGCACAATGTCCATTTCAGAGGTATTACCAGGTAAACTATTTTAACTCAACTTACAAAATGAGGAAGCACAATGTCCATTTCAGAGGTAGGCCTATTACCAAGTAAACTATTTTAACACAATTTACAAAATGAGGAAGCACAATGTTCATTTCATAAAATTACCAAGTAAAATTATATAAATATAGTAGAGCGTGACAGAATGGAGCGTGATGGTAAAATCCGATTCAGATTATGAGTTTGCATTTGTTATGCGTATTACAAAATGAGGAAGCACAATGTCCATTTCAGAGGTATTACCAAGTAAACTATTTTAACACAATTCAGATGTATTACCAAGTAAACTATTTTAACAAAATTTACAAAATGAGGAAGTACAATGTCTATTTCAGAGGTATTGCCAAGTAAACTATTTTAAAACAAATGACGAAATGAGGAAGCACAATGTCCATTTCAGAGGTATTACCAAGTAAGTTATATACTCTGCTATATACACAAGTGTACTATATATATAGTGGAAATAAGTGACGGTAAAATTCGATTCACCGCCCGCAAAATGTTTTGGTTGCGGTGCGCCTTAGAATTCAAATTACGCAGAACACCTAATTAACGAGGATCATACATACACAGTCACTAACACAAATTTGCATATGACACACAACGCCAAGCAAGGGACCACAGTGGAAATAGAAGAATTCCAGATCTATAAAGCGTATACAAACAACCCAAATAACATGATAAACGACAAATTGAACTTTTCGTCCAACGCTGTATGATTTAATCGCCAAACTAAAGAAAACACAACAAATACCATTTGTTCAGACTTTGAACCTAATCATACCGATAACATCCAGTGTTGTCCTAACTGCAGATGGACAGGAACAACCTGAATAATGTGGCCGACCACATACATTTTTATTTTTATATATATTTACGACGCGTTTTACTCAGATTTTGTGCAGTGTCGTGTGTTTATGAGTTAGTACAAGCCTGACGAAGCAGCGCTGTAGCTAAACCTGCAAATACGGACGGAAGATAATCTACTCATGTTAATTATAGTAGTATTTTAAACATTGCAAGGCAACACATAATATTCTTTAATACTACGATGAGGTTTCTCACGCTGAGATCAAGAATTACTTGAATAAACAACTGATGAATGTAAAGTTGAGCAAATACTTCGTATCATCTGACGGGCGAAACCCCCATGGTCCGTACGGAGAGGATGCACTGGTGCATTTCACCGGCCACGACCGCCATAACCACCTCCGCCGTATCGGAGTTATACAATCAACAAAATGCACGCATTGCTGGAAACTATAAATTATATAAGCAATAAAATATCTCGTGAAACAGCTGACTAGGTGAAATGAAACGGGAATTTCTTATAATTAATGTTATTAGTGGATCAAAAGGTTAGAAGATATTGAAAATACAGACTTTTGAACGTTTCACAATTTACTTAAGTAAGCAAGTTGTATAGGCCTACATAGGTGTTCTATAACTACTTGCCAAACATTGAACGACAAAAAATTTATATAAATATTGTAATGTCCTAAGTAGTTTGTCATAAAAAATGGAAATTTTTGTTTCTTGAAATTGTTTTAATAAGTTGTCGGGTTTCAAAATATTTTACATTAAAAGTTTTAAACAGCCACCATTTTGAAAATAAGTGACTGAACGTTTTGGTTTTTTGTACATGAGTATAAAAAGAAAAAGATGAAAACACAACAAACGTAAATTCCTCTCGCAATGAAAGAAAACTCTTCAGCCAACCGCGCTCCTCCAAAACTTACACACTCCATCAGCCTTAGTCTGAAGTCACAATAATGGCTTCCAACACAATAACAAACAATTAATATATACAAACTTACAATTTACCAAGGAAATTTGATTAGAAATTATTCATTACATTAGTTACATATACATTTTCAGTTTAAACTTAAACAATAAAATAAAAAATGGAATTTGGCATAAATTCATATGTACCTATATAAACACATATACTCACACGAAACACTACATAAATATATGTACATATAACATACCCCTACATATTTATACATACAAATACATTTCTCCCCTTCAAACACACATTAATACAATAAATTCTCAAAAATTGTATACTTAATTGTAGTGTGCTAAAGTGAGAAACAACGTCAACTTGGTTAGTCAAAATTCCCCTAACTAACCTTGAAAATTGAAATTGTCTTTTGGTTTTACCCAGTATAGGCTACTTACGAGAAGATTACACTTATAGGAGCAATGTGGACAATGGTACGGACGAGCTCCTGAGTGAAGACGAAGGTGTCTGTTGAGATGTGTTGTGTCTCTAGAAGTGAACTCGCAGTACGGACACTTGTGGCTTCTCTCCTCAATGTGGACGGTAAAGTGCCTGAACAGAAATTGAAACACTTAATACCCTAAATTGAGTCAGGAGTTTACATCTATATCTATATATATATAAATGAATTGCTGTTCGTTAGTCTCGCTAAAACTCGAGAACGGCTGGACCGATTTGGCTAATTTTGGTCTTAAAATGTTTGCAGTAGTTCATAGAAGGTTTATACGTAAAGAAAAATTTGAAAAGTTTCCCGAAAA
>JAGFPH010000027.1:525075-545867 GCA_018207615.1 Philaenus spumarius
AAAAACAGCTGAGTATGATTTGTAAACAAACAAATATTTTAAGTTTGTTTCAATATAAATAGGGGGGCTTTTGCCCCTACAAGCCACTAGTTAGTAATTAAATATACTATCTATATATATATACTCACTCATCACGATTTCTCAAAAACTACTGAACGAGTTGGAACAAAATTTGGTATGTAGCTTCCACTAGGCCCATAGGTGCTAAATAAGAAAGGTTTTCAAAACGTTTGAAATTTTAGGGGGGTTTGGGGGGGTCAAAGTTACTAAATCACGATTTCTCTAAAACTACCGAACGGATTGGAATGAAATTTGGTATGTAGCTTCCTCTAGGACCCTAAAAAAATAAGAAAGGTTTTCAAAACGTTCGAAATTTTAGGGGGGGGGGGGGTTTGGGAGGTCAAAGTTACTAAATCACGATTTCTCCTAAACCACCGAACGGATTGGAATGAAATTTGTTATGTATAGCTTCCTCTAGGACCCTAGGTGCTCGGTATTTTCAAAAAAACGAAATTTTAGGGGGTTGGGGAGTCAAAGTTACTAAAAATCCTCATAAGAAATACATAGTGTACACCCTAATGTATTTATTGATATAATATATTTTTTGTTAATATACGTTTAACTTTGATTTGTCTATCCGTGCAAAGCCGGATCGGACCAGCTAGTTTAAAATATATGCTCGCATTGTCGTCCAAATGCAGCCGAACCTAAGGGCAATTATATTATTGTACGTAAGGTTGTTGTCATAGCATAAAGCGTGCAAGGTAATTTTGATAAAGTAAAGTACTCTATATAAGATAACTTGTTACCATATTAAAATAATTTCTGAAAGTAACCGACAGAAATAACAATTAGCTTAATACACATTCTGACGAGGGCGACGTTTATCGTAGAAGTTAGTTTATTTACTCCATTTACACGAGTGCTCTGAGGTAAATGATTGTTTCATTTCTGTCAGTAGGTGAAACTGCGTATAAAAACAAAGTACCCTTGTCCCACGTTACCCGAGTCGACTAATCTAATTTCTATTTGTAGGTAGAACGGACTACAAGCAATAGGAACGAGTGTAAATAAGGTTAATTGCAAAGCGTCACACCTAGAAGGACCCCTGAAGAGTGGACAGAAGGGTAACGGACGTACCGTCAAGGTCTTTTCTAATAAAATACTTCCATCCTCGAAGGCCCGAGTCCATTACGGCCGGGCCCCGTGAGATACGGCTCGAAATGTCGACATCATCAGCATCCAAACGACTTCCATTTTCATAAACAGTCCGCGGCGGACAACGGTCCGCGAGTTATTGGACGACCGACCGACTGGTTTCGACGACGAGTAGAAAAGGAGGCGAGAAAGATGGACATTTCATTCTTTGATTAGCGGAATCCAACTAAGGAATTTACATTAAATAATCGTTTACAAGTAATTTAGTTTGGTCAATGTTTATTTTATGGATAATTTATTTTAGTTGTTAGGGAACGAGTTCCGTGATGTCTTTTATGCGGTCGTCAAAGAGTGGAATTAACTTCTTAGGCAGCGAACGATGACGTTAGGTATTGTTGGTTATAAACACAAAATTCCCAGCGTTAATGTTCGCTTGTTTTCGGTGTTTAATTTCATTTACGTAGTTACGCATTTGTTTGAAGATTTTCTTAATACAGTAAATGGGTTTCGTTTATAAAAAAAATGTCGTTATCGAAACAATAATTTGTACCCTTAAACCCTTAAACGTAGTACGTAAAGACCACAACTCACTTCCAGACTTTTGTGGATAGAAGGCGGAATTAAAGCAAACAGTGGTTGACTCATTTTAAAGCTGACAAAATATAACTAGTTATCTCTGTCCTTCGGCTTTCGATTACTTTGCAATATTTTACTACAATACTTAAGTAAAAAACTCCAACGGACGTACATAGTTCGTCATGGCGTAGTTGGAATAGAAATGCATGGACGTACGGTGTACGACGTCATCCGCTGAGGGGTTAACCTGGCTGTTCTTGCTATGACGTCCTAGTGTGGATCCAGGCTAATCTTAGATAAATAGTGACAAATCAATGTTAACATTTCTTGTCGAAAACTTAATTTATTCTTTAGCCTACAATGTAATTAATAGCTTCTTTAAGAAATAATGTAAAAAGAAAGAAGAGAAATCACTTTGTGTTATATCACTACTTTCATGTAATAGTATATTAAAAAAAAAACAGTGGAGTTTTGCTTTTATGATATATTATATTACGAACAACATAAAATCTAAAAGGCCTAGGAAACTCTATTAAGGCTCGGCTCCCTACATTCAAAACGGCGAAGTTGGGTTAGATAACCAAAACATAACTTCACTATTAAGCATATTTTTGTGTTGTTTTTGTCAAAAAACGAAAGCTGTATTTTTTCCTTAAAGTAAAATAGATTGTGGCTGTTGATTGCTAAGGTTTTTTGCAATATCTCTTTTTGCAATTGAGTTAAAAATTAATAAAGTTTACTATTTATATTATACGTTTATGAAAACAATAAAACAGTTTTTGAAAATGTCCGCAATCAACATACGCATAATATGACAGTACTTCAAAACGAAACCAAATTTTAAATTTATTCCACGAATTAACGGAAAAAAATACTTATTCTGTAGCATTGCTCTTATGGGGATCAGATTCAATATGGCGGACAGGGTACCACCCCCTTAAGGCACAACGTACAATAAATCTTTATCTATTTAAATCAGTCTTCTAGATAGAGTCAAATAGACACGATGTACATTATAAGTGTTGAAATGTATTTATGTAAATATTGTTACCGAAAAAATGTTTATAAACGTGTATGTAACGTGTACAAGCAACCTAGTAAAATGAACTTTGATTTTACAAGGTATTGATTTTAAGGGTTGAATATGTTTAAAATACATTTTCACTCTCACCTCTAAAACAGATAAAACAACTGATTCTAATAAAAAGCTTAGCAACACAATTAATTCTAAGTGTGGCCTATACTGGTCCAACTCACATGTTTGTTGAATTCATTTACACTCATTTTCATAGCAACCAACTTAGAAAATTTAGAATTATTTTTCACAACAAACAAGTCGTGTCTAGTATTTTCGTTTTCTGCTGAAAATTCGGGTTTAATCTATTGTTGACGCGAAATTTTGTACACACTGATACGGGACAAGTATGCAACAAAGTAGATTGAGGGGCTGCTGTCCAGTAAGGTTGTTAGTGGTGTTCGTCAGATGAAGAAGAATTGTTGTTGCTGATGGGTACAACTGAAGAGAAAACTGCAAATAGAGGGCATGAACATGAAACTAACAAAAAGAAATCAGTGTATTTTGAATATCATACATTAATGATTGAACTAAAGAAGTAATTTACTTCAAAATTATCATGGAATATTTCGACGAGTTACTTCAGCTGATTGGTTACGAAATTCAGAAGGAGGACACAAGTTCAGAGAGTGAATTTCTCCTGAGCAACTGCTGCCTGTTACATTAAGGTAAGACTTAAAACAACCAAATTACCTTTTAATCTGGTTCCTACAAGTTATTAGGTCTCTCTGCCCTGCTCGACACTGGAAGTATGTGTACCGCTATACACCGAGATCCATTCATGCATCACTTCTGCGGCACGAGGGTAACGATGATAGCCACAGAAGCGGTATACCGCCCCAGTGTGGACACTCCCATTTACTTACATTGTACTAAAATACCCGGCGGTTTATCCGTACCGCATACCGCTAGTTAGGGCGGGCCTTAGCAACGACGGGTTTAATTGGGTTTTTGGTTGGAATTAGGTTTAGTACAAATTGTTGGAATTTGGGTTACTGGAGGTGGTTGCAGGTTACCCATTTTTATTCAATATTTCAAAATGTGTTTCTCTTATGAATAGAGAACATTGACAGCCGGAAAAACTTTAAAGTGAGGGGGGACGGTGGGGGGGGGGTGATGATTACCGTGAACATTAATTTTCACGTAACAGTACAAAAATTTGTTTCCCATTTTCCAATATAACCTAAGCTCTAAGCTCTACAGGATAAGAATAGATACATTCTCTTATTTTCTCACTATAGACCTACTATAGTACAGAGAAAGTATAGTGATCGCCAAAATCAATGTTGAGATTTTTGTGGAAATATCCGTTTTGGGACCCCCTGAGTCCAAAAAAGTGGTTTTTACAATATGTCTGTCTGTATAAAGGCCTATGTATGACTGTATGTCTGTATGTTTGTCAGATTGTAAATCTTTTATTGATGGTCCCCCACAACAGGATTTTCCTTTGGGGGTTCCTAATTTTGTTTTTATTTTAGACTACTAATTGTATAAGTGTATTAATATGATTTTTTTTTTTTTTGTAAATTGAAATCTAATTTTATGAATTATTGTAGTTTTGAAGTAGAACAAAATAAATTAAAAAAAAAAAAAAAAAAAATGTATACAAAGCTAGAGCAAAAACTATTCAAACGGTTTTGAACATTTTTGAAAAACAACCCCCTTTTTGGCAAAAAACCCCCCAAAAAATCAGTAATTCCTTTTTTATAAAAAAACGGCTCTTACGATTTTGATAAAATTTGGCTTAATTTACCCTATCATATGCAAAAAAAACCGCATCTTGCTCAAAATTCTCGTTTAGCTAATAATAATAATAATAATAACTGATTTTTGGGGGGTTTTTGGCCATAAGGGGGTTGTTTTTCTAAACCCTTTTTCGTGCATCTATACAGGCCTAATTTGACGTGTTTGGTGCAAATTTGTACGAAATCGATCGAATAGTTTTCTCTCTAGATAATAATAATAATATATATTTATTAGTTAATCTCATACTTTAATAAATCACCTCTCCTACCCCACCGGGTACCGTTGTGTTTTTTTTTTTTTGTAGATAACACAATACACAATGATGGATAATACAGTAGACCTATACATTCCAGCATTAGTACGTTCAGCGAGAGTTTGCAGTAATTTGCTGTGTTCTGTGGCCATTTTGAAGCTTTAAATTTAGACTTTGACTGCGTTTTTTTAGTTAATTTTTAAATTTATACACATGTGACTTAATAAAACATTTATTAAGATGTTTTAATTGCCCATGTCTTTCCCTGTCATCCGTCATAGGTAGCGATTTACTGCAAACTCTCGCTGAACGTACTATAGTCTTAAGCTTAGAGCTTGATAAGCTTAAAAGTCAAATGCATTACTATGAAAATTATGCGGACATATTTTGTGTGCACGAGTTTCAATAAAAAACGAAGAGGGGAATAATAGACGGAAAAGCTAACGTCAGTAGGCCGGATTCGAACAGACGACTGCTCGAAAATTTGCGCGCGTAAACTAAGGCGGCGGAAATTCTGTGTACCGGCCACACATCATTTAAGCGTCGTCAGCTAATCTAAAACACACAATTCGTACTATCGTGTTTCGGACGCCGTTTTACAACTGAAACCGTTCTTCAACTCTTCGTAAAGGCTATGCGCTTTTGTCTTATGCCTTATAATTGAAAGAAATTGACAGCAACTCCTTTTTAATAAAATGTTTAACTAAGTAAACATTGATTACTTTTTATGCGTTTTTTGGAGGTTTTCAAACAATAATTTCAAGGTCATACGTAAACAATATAAAGCTTGTTTTAATAATTTTGAGTTATTTATCTGACTATCCATTTATAAATAGAATGTGAAACACGAGATTACTAACCCATGTTTCAACATTCTCGCGGCTTGCGATCTAGCCGGCTGTGGCGCTACTAGCCAACCTGCAAAAGTCTTGATGCATTTGCGTATTTAATGAGTTCTCAGAGTATGGGAATGGTAAGTGGGCGATTAGCAGACGCTGATACTTTTGTTTTCAGTCCAGCATTGTGCGTTCTTCCCGATTCTCCTCGCGCCACTACAAGGTCACTGACTGTACTTAGACCAATTTTATTAAAACCACACTGTACACTCTCAATTTTCACCACGGCGAAGTCAATTTTTTAAGTATATCAAAAATTAAAATAATTTAACTATCGGTAACTTGTGATGGTGGTAAAAGAGATTTAAATAAATAAAACAAAAGTTTTCAGTTTTTAAGTGAATGTTTAACATACCAAACTAATAATATTAATAAAACTCCAGACGAAACAACGGCCAAAACCAGTTTTATGTCTGTATTAGGTTCTGGTATACGTAGGTCTTTGAAGCAACGTAGTTGACACAGCGTTTGAACAGACCTGTCAACCTAGAGCAGTGCCAATATGGGAGGTTCTGTAATATAAGCTAAAGAGTTGTATTACAGAGATCAGTATCACAAAAGTAAACACAGCTTACGCTAACAAGTAATTTCAGTTTTCAGAGTTACGATCAGTTCAACAACAATTCTTCTTCATACGTCTACCACTATGGCGACAGGTAACGAAGTAAAACGAGAATAGTTTAATTTTTAAGATGACATCACAAACAAAATCAAATAAAAGTATTCTAGATTCTTTGCATTTACAATACAGCACACATTTAGAATACAGCAACAAATTTAGAATATAGGAACAAATTTGGAATACTGCAATACATTTTAGAATACAGCAATAAATTGCTTTAGTTTGATAAAATATTATGTTTATTTGTTATTATTATATTGTAGTAGTTATTTGCTGTCATTAATCGTATCAATTATGTAAAGCTGGAACAATAAAACAAAAACCAATCATTTGATAACGCGCCTATTGAGGGGTTTATAATTTGGTGTTTTAAAATCCTATTTTCCCACCCCTTGAGCAAATAGTTGATTTAAACAAATTCTTCCAAACAAATTTGTTGGCACTATAATTGACCGAGCGAAGCTAGGTCTCCGTTTTAGCTTGACCGTTCGGCACTTCGTCTGTCTGTCTCACGATTACGGCCAAACGCCTTGACCGATTGTCATGATTTTTTGCATGAATGTTCCTTATTCCTAGGCCGAGCTATGTATGTATGTGTTTTTCCATTTTTAATTTTTAACCCCTTAGATAAAATAAAAATGGCGGCCGCTCCGTTACTCTCAGAGTAAGCTTTTTTTAAAGCCAGTTTATGGGTCAACCGTAAGTCGAATTGAAAAACTAATATCATTTTGCTAGTAGGAAATTTTGATGCTCTACAAAATTGTTTTCTTGATGTTTTTCCGTAACTCTAACGGTAAGCTTACAAAATGGCCGCAAACTTCAAATTTGTTAAAAATCGTTCAAGTTTTTGTATTTTAACCATGTTTTTATACGTTTATTCTTTTGATATCTTCATAAAACCTAATAATTTTATAAAGAGGGAGAAAGAGAGAGAGAGAGAGAGAGAGAGAGAGGGAGAGAGAGAGAGAGAGAGAGAGAGAGAGCGCTACCTGCTGTCTTGCTCTTTCCTGCGCTACGTCAGTGTAGGGGTTGTGACTGAGTGAGTTGTGGAGGGGGAGCCGAGATAAGGGGCCCAATTGGCTCTGCGTCGCATTTACTGAGTTGTAGTCTATTACCAACTACATTCTCTTGTTCATTTTGTTTCTTTGTTGCACCACACAGTATTTAGAGTCGAACACGAATAAATTGCAAAATGATTTTTCACTGGCTAAACCTTCTACTTCCTTACAGGCACACTATTTTTAACCTAAGCTCAAAACCACATTTTTGTTATTTCATCTAGCGACGTCTACTGTTCACAAAACTACCAGTAACTTTAAACGGATGCAATATTTTTCATACTATGGGAGCTGAATAGTGATTTTTCCCTTTTTTTTAAACCATCGCTGGTTCTATAGTTTCAGTTCTTTATCGTCCATAACCAACACGAACGAGATTTTCTATCTATACAGGGTGTTTCGTAAATCGGACGCCAAACTTCTGGAGCGGGTTCCTTACATAAAAGTAAATAAAAAAGTTCCTATAAACATGTGCCTTAAAACACTTCATTTTTAAGATATCTGCCATTTTATATTTTTTTTACAAAATAATTCATATCTATAGAAATGTTTGACTGATTGAGTTCAAACTTGACATGAAGTTTAACCCAACAATGATCCATCTCAAGAAGAATAAACGATTATATCCAATAATCCGTTTCAAAATGGCGGCTGTTAGAAAATTTAAAACCTAAATTACTCAAAAGCGTAGATTTTAACAAAAAATATTAAGATACTTTCATGTAGTCCTTTTGATTCCCTATCGGATGGTGTAATTTTCAAAACAATCGGACGAAGGATAATACTTAAGTTTTGTGTAATAATTGGTTTGTTCAACCCGGCATACTATACCAACGCAGTAAACACAACAATATTCTATGTACATACGCTGTTATTATCTTTAACTTAGCTATTATCATTCATTCGATTGTTATGACAGTTACACCATTCGATAGGGAATCAAAAGGGCTACAAAAAAGGTGTTTTTGTTAAAATGTACGGTTTTGAGTAATTTAGGTTTGACATTTTCAAACAGCCGCCATTTTTTTGAGATATACCATAGTTCGGTTAAACTTCATGCCAAGTTCGAACTCATTCAGTCAAACATTTCTCTAGATATGAATTATTTTGTAAACAAAAACAAAATGGCGGTTATCTGGAAAACGAAGCGTTTTATGGTACATGTTTATAGCAACTTTTTTTAATTTAATTTTGTGAAAGGAACCCACTCCAGAAGTTTGGCGTCCTACTTCACAGAAATACCCTGTACCAGAATAATAACGCAAGTTATCGTGTTCACAAAATGTTATACACCCCAAATTTCCCCAGGTTATTATATAGGTGAAAATAAAAAAAGTAAATGTGTGCGGTCGTGGTACCCCCGTCAGGAACGAAGTTCATCACGCCTTTTCTTCAATTCTTTTACCAGCCTTAACGGCAACATACGCACATAATTTTAATCTTTCTATTGCCGTTTATTATTAGATTGTTTTTTATACAAATATTTACTGTTTCCATACGTTTTTTTTTATTATAATAAAGGTGTAGAATTAATTATAACATCAAAGCTAACACAGTTAAATGTACATTCATTTTAAATACAGTCAATAAACATAAAATTTTAATTCATCCGTCTAGGCCTAACCTTAAATTATTGTGTGTATGTTAAATTTATTTTACCCGTCTTAACGGCAACATACACACAATAATTTTAGGTTAGGTCTGACTTAAAATTACTTTCTAGGCCTAACCTAAAATTTCAGCGCTTGACGTAATATCTGAATCACGACGGACGGAACCGATCGTCTCTTAATTTAAATCGATGAACCAAAACACATGTTTTTTGGTAACGCTTTTTTTGTTACTCGTATTTTATATTTGTTATTGCCATAGCAACCAATTAATAACACTTTTTTTCGCTACGCATTAACACAGTTTCAGTAAACATAGGTCTATGATATCAATGTTTTTTTACTAAACCCTTAATAACTTTGGAAATAGAAAAGATATTTACCGTGATTAATTTTCGAATAGGTTAAGTAACTATTTTTGAAATGATTTCGAATAAAAGTATATTTTTAATAATATTAGCATAGATATAATGTATTTAAAAGCGAGTTTCTTAAAATGCGAACGCTTTTTAAATGGATTTAAAACATATGTTTTGTAAATATTCAACGAAGATCCACCGAATTAATTACTTTAAGATTTCGAGTTATTTACGTAAATATGAAAACGACAGACGAAAACGATATTTCCAGTTTATTTTTGGACAACCTTGAAAGTGAGTCGTGAATATCAGTCACTATTAATTACTACGCACGCAGTTCAAGAACAAAATGACAAGGCCTTCCACAAAGGGTACGATGCTTTCAGAATATATTATTCCAAACCAAATATAATTTCTGTCGAGCAATCGATACGGTAACATTTAATCAGCCGGAGCGATAAATTACCGCGAAAAAAGAAAGGTCAGAAATAAATCTCGAAACATCCCGTACAAAACAGATTATCGCATTTCACATTCGCACAACGTCAGTTCCCATTTTCAGTGACGATATATTGTTTGCAGGTGAAACGACTTTGAACGTTGGCTCGGGAATTTATTGCCATCTTGAACCTTTTTAATATTTTAAAAGTTGTAAGCACATCAACGGCTCGGTTAACTAAATTATGTGGGACAAGATATATTGTTCCGAAGCCGTGTCTAATTACAAAAGCTTCGAGACGGTGTACGCTGGAATTAAAACTGATGGGGGTAAAGAGAAGGTATTAGTGCGACAGCAATACTGTACTGATAATAGTAAGTTGATCACGCAGCTGAACCTCTGACGTGAGTTGAGCGAATTTCCAAACTTAAGCTCTAGGCTTTCAACAAACTATTTGGGAAATTGCTACTCACGGAGGCACTGAATAGGTGCCTGCGAGTACAAAATATATTAGTACTATTTTATTTGTTTGCACCATAGCCTCTAATCTCGGGAGTTTTTATGGTATTTTGGTACGTTTTAATCGACTTTGGGGGAACAAAAATTCGATTTGGGATTTGTGTAAAAAAGCAAATGAGCAGAATATTATAAAGAGGTAAAATGTGTTTGTTTGTTTGTATGTATGTAGGGGGTAATGTCTGGAACTAATGAAAAGATTGAAAAAATAGTTTTAATAATAAAAAGCTACGCTATCCCTGAGTAACATAGGCTATAATTAATTTTGATAAAAACATTTTTATTTCAATATTTGTAAATTTAATCGGAAAAAAGTCTTAGGTTAGGCCTAGACTGATGAACAAACACATGTATTTACATTTATTACCATAGCAACCAATTGAATAAAGGTAGATAAAATGCTGTTTTGCTCTAATATTTCCATTAACAGCTGATTTCAAACTTTGAAGCAATTATTTTTATTTCTAACTTTTAGGTTAGATTTTTATTAAAGTGTACACCTGAGCCTTGCTGGTTCTTTTAACCTTTATTAAAACTGCTGTTATAAAATGTACGAAATAATTTGATTTGAACATTTAACATTATTTACCATCTTAGCCTTGGGGTTATTATTGATCCTACACCTTTATTTTAAAGAAAACATAACATGATTATATATATAGAAGGTTCCAACGAGGTTGGCGTGCGGAGCACGCAGGTTTACGCAGGGTAAAGAAATCTGTATACCGAATTTGGACTAAATTGGACATAAAATCCAGCCGCTAGAGTGCAAACACATATATACATATAATTAATGTTCTGGGGACCACGATCACTGCTCATTGACTACTCCCAACCTTGGGTCGCACCGTATGAGTCACTGCAATTCGCTATAAGAGAAACAAGATTTGTTTCTGAAAACTAATTGAGAAATTAAAGTAGTCAGAATTTGAGTTATATTTTAAAGGTGATATTAGTGTTTGACAGAAGTCTTGCAAAATTACTTCATACGGAAATTGTATGTAATGTTTAAATTTGTATTTAGTTTGGTTGACGAGTTGAACGTTGAGGATGTTCCAAGACTGGCCAAAGATTTATCAAGATGTACTACTTTTTATGGTGCGCGGATGTTGGTAGCAGGCTGATATCCTCGGTATCGTTAGATAAAAAAAATATAATAATAACAATACACTAATTCTCACACATGTACGTTTAATAATCAAACGCGTTTCAACGACAAAGACGTCATCCTCAGTGATACATGAGCACAACTAAATACTTTTAACTCTATAAGAGTTGTCCAGTATGACTGAGGATGACGACTTTGTCGTCGAAACGCGTTTGATTATTAAACGTGTATGTGTGAGAATTAGTGTATTTTTATTATTATTTTTAAATAATTTCTTCTCACTCATCAAGCTCGAAGTTTATTAATCGTTAGATTTATTATAAACACTAAAGGAGACCCCTGCGTGCTCCGCACGCCAACCCCCAATGGAACCTTCTAAAAACAAATGTTATGTTTTATTTATAATAAAGTTATATGATTAATAATAATAACCTCAAAATTAAGATAATAAATAATGATAAATGTTCAAATCAAATTATTTTTTATATTTCATAACAGCAGTTATAATAATGGTTAAAAGAACCAGCAAGGCTCAGGTCTACACTTTAAAACCCTAACCTAAAATCTAGAAATACAAAAATAATTGCTTCAAATTTTGAAATCGGCTGTTAATGGAAATATTGGAACAGACAGCTATGTATTATCTGTTCTTTTATTCAATTTATTGTTATGGTAATAAATGTAAATACATGTGTTGGTTTATCATTCTAGGCCTAACCTAAGAATTTTTCCCGACTAAATTGACAAATATTGAAATGAAAAAGGTTTTTATCGAAATGAATTATAGCATATGTTACTCAGGGATAGTGTAGCTTTTTATCAGTAAAACTATTTTTTCAATCGGTTCAGTAGTGCCAGAAATTACCCCCTACATACAAACAAACAAACAAACAAACTTTACCTCTTTATGATATTAGTATAAATGTATGAAGAGTTAATAGGACAGCCATACAACCTTCAAAAAATCACACTTCTAAGGTTTCTCCATGTGTGTGTCAACGTGTATCTTTTATAGGTTAATAAGTAGCAGATTTTATTTAAAAATATAATATACTTTAACTGTCATATTATATTACAGAACAGCTGTTTTATGTTTTTAATTTATTTATTTAATACCAAATGTTTAATATAAACTGCAGAACAGCTGTTGTATGTTTTTAAATTCTCATGTATTTCTTATGGGGATTTTTCGTTTTTCGGGGATCTCAAAAACCCCTTAGTTTTTAATTTTAGAAAAAACTTATATTTTTCCCTCGTTCCTTGAATCAATACCTTTAATTTGACACCTCTCCCATCATCCTCCGACTTACCAAATTCCCACAATTTTGAATCTAAAATTTTGCTTACAGAATTATATATAAGGATATCTAAAAATAGTTATTTATCGTATGTAAAATGTTAATACAAATTGCAATTTTAAAGTTATTCCTGTACAAAGATTATAATTTTACGCTATTTTGGTTTTGGATTCCGGAAAGTTTAGATTTTTTAGGTTTTCCTGATTGTTATAAAGCTGTATGCTCAATTTAAAATTATACTCACTGCATTTGTTATTATTATTTCTGCTAAGATGCTTGAAACATTTGTCTTCTTGCTTATCCGCCTTTCTTAGCTTTGTATTTTCTTCGCCTGACGCGTTTCGGGTAGACCCCATCTTCAGAAGCTTTGTTTGCTACTAGAAACTACAGAAGTAGCAAACAAAGCTTCTGAAGATGGGGTCTACCCGAAACGCGTCAGGCGAAGAAAAGACAATGCTAAGAAAGGCGGATAAACAAGAAGACAAAAAATAAAATTATACTTTTAATAGTTAAAAAAAATACGTGAAAAAAACAAAATGGCTACTGCGTGAGTAACTGATAACTTTCGGACGATTTCAATACGATATTTAGATTTACTTTTGGCCGAGCAACAATGCCTTAAAATATTGCCAGAGAGTTCTGAAACACCCTCTACAAACATTAGAAACGAATCAAAGTCCTTCCAAGTGTCCACTCGCACGTGTAATTACACGGATTAAAAACACAAATTGAACTATATATTTAATTTGATTGTGTTACAGTCAAGTGGTTCTCTGTAAGAAGAATGTTGCACCGAGATAGCATCTACTGCGCAGGTCTTCACTATTAATCACGTTATCCTTTACAATCTTCACTATCACCTATTGTTCCTTGGACCACATTTTAACCCGACTTTCTTTGGATAACTCCATTCCACGTTTTTCTTTACACAGTTTTAGCCCATTCGTTTTCGTCGGTACTTGACCTCGATTATTAGTGTTTACACTCTCCGGCAGTTTTGGCAACTCTTAAACTTAATTTTCGTATTCAAATTGTACTGAGACTATACTGAGGAAATTCTATTTACTAATTAATGTTTATTGAAATCAAAATCATTTGGACTTTGCTTTTTAAGATTAACTCTTTATTTTAAGTGCTCCAATCGTAACTAACTAGACTAACGCCTTTGGCCTCTTGGTCAACCTGTTCTCAATTAAATCTTTCTGTGAATATAAGAGGTTTTGTCCTGACTGAATTACTGACTGACTGACTGAATTACTGACTGACTGACTGACTGACTTACTGACTGACTGACTGACTGACTGACTGACTGACTGATTGACTGACTGAATTACTGACTGACTGAATTACTGACTGACTGACACTGAATTACTGACTGACTGACTGAATTACTGACTGACTGAATTACTGACTGACTGACTGACTGAATTACTGACTGACTGACTGAACTACTGACTGACTGACTGACTGAATTACTGACTGGCTGACTGAATGACTGACTGAATTACTGACTGACTGATTGAATTACTGACTGGCTGACTGCATTACTGACTGACTGACTGAATTACTGACTGACTGACTGACTGACTGACTGACTGAATTACTGACTGACTGACTGAATTACTGACTGACTGAATTACTGACTGACTGACATAGAATCAACATGGAGCTTGACTTAAGTGATCAACGTGGAGTATTGCATCAACTTAAGATATAGATACAGTACAAACATTTAAAGGTATATTCTTACGGGATCATAGAAGCGCACTAAAAAAGGATTTTCACAATTATTATGATAAAGCGTAAAAATAGTAAACAGTCGGATAAAACAGATGTTCGGATCAAAATCTTTGCAACACAAGTTTGTTTACATTCATTGCCATAGCAACCAACTTAACAAATTTGAAATCAGTTTGTTATTCTACACAGCCAACAGTGTTTTTAGGTTAGATTAACAAACTAAAAGCAAACGCAAATAAAAATCAACTGTTTTGTAATCCTATTCAAACTGTGTTGTTACATATTATAAATAAAACAGCTGATTTGGATCAAAAACTTAACATAATTTTAGGTCAGGCCTGCAATGAACCAAATCACGTTAATTTGCAACCAATTTGGAAAATGTACAATCAAGAAATTATTCTTAAAAACTAACAATTATTTATATTAGGTGGAAAGCAATCAAAAGGTTTACTGCATTTAAGTCAAACATCTGGTGTTACATATATAATTTCCTTTAGTTGGTAAAATCGAAATTTATTTGAAATGCTGATTGTTTAAATAGGAATGGTTACATTACAACGCACGCCGTGATTCGAATTATTAGGGATGGTGCGTGTATATTTATTTTCAATCTCTGTCTTACATTAGCTATGATGACGGTCACCGTTCAATCGTAATTTCCGTAAAAATATCACAGTATACAATAATCTGTTTGCCTTGGCATCACTATGGCACTCCATCCGGGGTTGAGCGAAGCGAGCAAGGGCGGAGCCCCTAGTTTAAATATACAGCTTAAGAATGCACAGTTTTATTCATTAAACAGCTGTTTACTATTAAGGGTCGGCTCTAGTAAAACAGAAAGCAACCTGCGACTCCAGCGTAGCGGCGGTAGGTTACGCGGACATTGCTTATCCTAAATCCATTAAAAACCCGAAATAGTTCAAATAGCGTTTTCAAAAAAATACCAAACTCTTAGGGACAAAATTCTTCATCCGAATGGCTTGATAATTTTTCGCTATAATTAATAGTTACATCGTAAAAAAATATTTAAAGTCACCCTATAGCGGCGGTAGGTTACACGGACATTGCTCAGCCTAAATCCATTTAAAACCCGCAATTGTTCAAATAGCATTTTAAAAAAAATGCTAAACTCTTGGGGACGAAATTCTTCATGCAAATGGCTTGGTACTTTTTCGCTATAACTAATAGTGACAACATAAAAAATTATTAAAAATTAATTTTTTAAATTGTTAATAAATATTAAACAAAACGTTTTTCTTAATTTTGGAAAAGCCATTTGCATGCGTATTGGCCATAGCTTTAAAATGACATATCGTTCATAATTATCCGATCAAAAATAAAGGAAAAATATGGATTTTAATTTAACATTGGTCTTATGGAGTGTCAACCAACATGGCCGACAGCTAGAGCCGACCCTTAACAGCTGATTAAGCTCTTTAAAACAATAGCTACCTGCAGTGTGAGTTTTTAGGTTGTTTGTATTTAGCAACAGTCCTAAATCGTGCTGCTTTATTTCAACTATTATTACAGTAATTTTGTTATATCATGAACTTCATACTTTGATTTAGATATTCAATATTATTTACCATTTTTGTTTCAGTTGTGATTAGTCTTTCACCTTTTCAAAATAAATTATGTGTGTGGTAGCAGAAAGAGGTTTGGCGTGTGAACAACGCAATTGTCTATAATAGTTGAAGTATATATTAACAGTGTGTTAAATATTAAAGGAATTCTTTATTATTCAGCTCCATCTATAAAAACAGGTACAATTTGTTTGTTTGTCTGTATGTAGGGGGTAATCTCCCGATTGAAAAAATAGTTTTACTGATAAAAAGCTACACTATCCCTGAGTGTAGGCTATCATGTTGATAAAAACATTTTTTATTTCAAAATTTGTAAATTTAGTCGGAAAAATTCTTAGGTTAGGCCTAGACTGATGAACCAACACATATTGAATAAAATAACGGATAAAACAGCTGTTTGCTCTAATATTTCCATTGACAGCTGATTTCAAACTTTGAAGCAATTGTTTGTATTTCCAACTTTTAGGTTAGGTTTTTATTAAAGTGTAGACCTGAGCCTTGCTGGGTCTTTTAAGCTTTATTATAACTGCTGTTATAAAATATAGGAAATAATTTAATTTGAATATTTAACATTATTTACCATCTTAGCTTTGAGGTTATTAATCCTACACCTTTATTATAAAGAAAACATAACATGATTATGTGTACAGAAGGTTCCAACGGGGTTGGCGTGCGGAACACGCAGAGGTTTCCCCTAGTATATTATATTTTGTTTGCAAAATATTGAAAAAAATATTTAACAAATAATTGAACAAATAATTTAAAACATAATTGAACCAAAAATGAAAACAATAATAGAAAAAATAACTTTTAATGTAGTAGTGGAGGGATTTTTACTTTTATTTTTACCAACATTCTAAATTTTTTGTCATCTTTCATTTGAGGTATCACAAGCTACAAATGTTAACTTAAATGTTAATGGCCGAATAGTCACCTCTTTTCAAAATATAGTTCACTTTTCCGCTAATGAAAAGTAATTATTGCCGAAAATAGTAGGCTATATTGGTAGCCTAAATATTATCGATTTTTTGTTATTGACAATGAAGTCGTCCCATTAGAAAACAACTGAATAGTTAAAATTGATATCGAGCGGCTAAGGCCATTGCGTGACCGCGCTACGCCTAGACGTAACGATTCCTCCCGAATGGCAGCAGTTTAGGATTAGCATATTAACAGTGACATGACAACAACTTGTGAATTATGATTTTCCGGTTATCCACAATTTGAGTCGTCCAAGGCCACGACAGCTCTCTATTGTCCATACAAATAACTCACAGATCCAGCTAATATATTCATAATCTCTAGAAATAATTACGAACCGCATACAGCACAGACCGTGCATCTGATGTCTTTATCACATTCATAAATTGTGTGCATAGCTTTTAAAATGGCCGCTATATAAATATATTGAACGAGCTATGTACCATTTAAACTTGTTTTTTTCCCACGATTAATACCATCCGAATGCCATCGGTGGATGTTGATATTGACTGTAGGTTGTGTGGGAAATTTAGAAATACTTGTGCGAATTATAATCGTAAATTCGGGTAATATTAGCAACAAAACAAAATAGGCTTATAACAAATGTGTGAACCATTTTTTTTTTTCTAAAAAAGATTTGCAATTTCTTATACAAAGCTAATTATTTAGTTCTTAGATAAGAAGTAGTCAGTATACAAATGATAAAAGAATTTTGTTTGTTTGTTAATTTAACTGAAACTATTAGAACCCCAAATATCCGGATTTTAAAATAATTCGAGCAGGCAGCTGAACCGCTGATGTGAGTTGAGTGAATTTCCAAAATTTAGGCCTACATGTTTTAGGGTTCTAACCAACTATTTGGGAAATTGATCTTAAAAAAATATCGCCTGTGTGTATGAAATATATTAGTAGAATTTGTTTAATTCTCAGCCTCCAGCTTCAACTCACGCAATCCTCATCCTTACGGCCTCGGGTTATGGGCTGCTTCGCTTTGCTCGCAGAGTACAAACTCGGCCGTTGGGCCTCGGATTATAAGATGCCTGCCTCCACGGTAATTTGAACCAGGTACTTTTTTGGTATTTTTCGTTTTGGTCGATTTTGGGCGAACCAAGCGAGCTATAAGGTCGTGTAAAAAACAAAATGTACAGATTAATATCCTAAATGTATTATCTATATCTATAAGTTACTATTATATAAAGATCTAAGTCTGTCTGTGAGTGTTACTCAATCACGTAAAAACTACTTAATGGATTTGAATGAAATTTGGCATACATATAGATCATGACCTGGAATGAGACATATTCTAAAATTCATTTAGATTTAAGGGTTGAAACAACCCCTAAAACAATAAATATTTATTATTATACTTCCATTAAGTCTAGAGAGCTGGAAATTTGTACACTTATTTCTTACAAGAGATATATAAAACCATATTTGTATTTTTTAGTGTACTGCTAAGGGGTACCCCCCCCCCTAAATAAAATGTAACAACCCCTAAAACAATACAAATTAATTATTATACTTCCTATAAAGCTAGAGAGCTGCAAATTACTACACTTATTTCTTACAATACATATATACTATGTAAATCATAGTTTCATTTTATAGCGTACTGATAAGGGGTGAAAATGTAATAACAACCTCTAAAACAATAAACATTTATTACTATGCGGTGAAACTTTGGACCGTGTGTAAATACACGGGTACTTGCTAGTTTTAGATTAAACTCTAAGAAACTTTCATTCTCGTACGAAAAATCTCAAAAATGTTAATTCCGGTCAAAAAACGTACGTCCGGTTGTTGGATTTTTTTTAGCTAACAAACTCGTACGAGCGACGACGTATGTACCAAATTTGATCCAAATCCGACTTAAAATGCGGCCGCTAGAGTGCGAACACATCTATATAGGCCTATATAAAAGCCAAATCCACTGACTCACTGAACACGATTTCTCCAAAATTACTGATCGGATTGGAACGAAATTTGGTATGTAGCTTCCTTTAGGGAGAAAGGTGCTCACTAAGAAAGGTTTTCAAAAAATTAAAAATTTTAGAGGGGGTTTGGGGGGGGGGTCAAAGTTACTAAATCACAATTTTTCTAAAACTACTGAACGGATTGGAACGAAATTTGGTGTTTAGCTTCCTTTAGGGCCAAAGGTGCTCACTAAGGAAGGTTTTTAAAAAATTCAAAATTTTAGGGTTGTTTGGAAGGGTCAAAGTTACTAAATCACGATTTCTCTAAAACTACTGAACGGATTGGAATGAAATTTGGTATGTATCTTCCTCCAGGGCCGTAGGTGCTGATAAGAAAGGTTTAAAAAAAAAATCGAAATTTTAGAGGGGGTTTGTTGGGGTCAAAGTTAATAAATCACGATTTCTCCAAAACTACTGAACGGATTGGAACGAAATTTGGTATGTATCTTCCTCTAGGGCCTCAGGTGCTGATAAGAAAGGGTTTAAAAAAAATTCGAAATTTTATTGGAGGTTTGGGGGGTCAATGTTATTAAAAATCCCCATAAGAAATACACAGTGTAATATATTTATTGATATAATATATTTTTTGTTAATATACATTTAACTTTTATTTGTCTATCCGTGCAAAGCCGGATCGGGCCAGCTAGTATTTACATATATGTATATAAAATTTAATGACACATCAATACGTGTTCTGGGGACCATGATCGGTGCTTATTTACTACCCCCGACCTTAGGTCTTACCATTAGGGTCACTGCGATAGCTCATTTTTCCTATTAAATTTGCTAATAACCGGATTTTTAAATAAAAAAGTGAGGGGAATCGTCGATCCACTGTAGCCTATATCAAGTTGACTAGTAGTGTATAGGGTGATGAAGAAAGAAACTGAGAAACTTTCAAGAATTGTTCTACTAGTGAAAATAAATAAAAAACGTTCACGTAAACATATGTTCGGAAATGCTTCGTTTTCCAGTTATCTACCGTTTTTTTTTTCTTCTTTTTTTTTGTACAAATTTGGCTGAAGGAAATATATTGAACCGCAAATTTTGTATACATATTTGGTACGATATCTTTTACTCATGTATGAAAAACCAAAACGTTTTAAATTTATTTTGAAAATGACGGCTGTTTACAATTTTTAATATAAAATATTTCGAAACCGCCGACTTTACAAAAAAAATTTGGGTCTGCGTCGGACCAGACGGTGGAAGTTATACTTCTTAAGCCATCCAATGGTATAGACAGGTAGACCTACTATTGATTTAATATAATTTGGGAAAAACTAGTCGTAACTTAGAGTAGCCCTACTATTTTGTAGATGATAGCCTATTCTTTTGTAAAAATACTAACCGACACTGAAGGCATAAAATATTTTAAAATTAATATCCCATTTTTTCCTTCTTTGCTACATACGCTTATGAATACTATCGTTGCATCTGTTTGGTTGGTCACAGTTAGTCTGGGGACCAAGATCAGTGCTCACTTACTACACCCAATAAAATGAATGAGCTCCCGAAGTTTCTGCATATCGTCGCGAATCACCCTGCATATAAAATGTTTAATGACTGCCGAAAACGTGTTCAGGGGACCAAGATCAGTGCTCACTTACTACACCCAACAAAATTAATATTGCATTGCCATCGGTCCTTGATAATTATGCAAAGTTTCAAATCAATCCGACTTTTTGAAGGGGGTGAAAATCACGTCGTGTTCTGGGAACCATGATCAGTGCTCACTTACTACACCCAACAAAATTAATATTGCATTGTCATCGGTCCTTGATAAGTGTGCAAAGTT
>JAGFPH010000027.1:563268-592855 GCA_018207615.1 Philaenus spumarius
TGAAATATTCTATAAATAAGTCGTCTTTCATGTCCAGTTCAAATCACATTCACTACGACAAAATTTAAACAATTATCGTTTCGCCAGGTTCCAAACTAATTATGGAATGGCGTGTGATGAAATAGCATAATGCAGATTTTGCAGGCGTTTTAGTGATTGCATTATTATTCAAGGATAGACTATTTGATGGACAATAAACCTTGGGCTAAATTAGTTTTGTGAATTAAATGAATTAATTTGTGCGGACAAACGTTTGCTTTACTGTCCACTAGGCGTTTTTGAATGTTTAATTATACGAATCGGGTAATGTGTTAAAAGTGAATCCCGGGCAGTTGGTTACACGGTCATCTCGTTACACTTTTGGGGCCAGCTACCTGAGTTGGGTGTAACACTATTCTCACTAATATATATATATTCTGATTTACCATCACACTTTATTTGTACTGGCAAAATGATATAGTTTTCACAATCATTTTGGCTTGTTTAAAATCAGCTGTAGTTAAGCCGTTGTCATGTTTGTAGAATTCTTTTGTTTTTGTATATTACATTTTTTTAAAGAGTTACTAGGGGGCTTTGCCCCCTGCTCGCTCCGCTCGCCAACCGTTACACCACCACCGATCGCTTCGCTCAACTTTATTTTTTCGACTTGAATTCAACTTCTTATTCGACTTCATGAATTTGTGCGCCTGGAAGTTATGCAATATGTCTCAGCAACGCAATACACGTATTTAACCTATTCTTATTACTTTATAATTATGAGAATAAGAAGTAGAAAAACGTTTTTATATAATAGAGAGATTTATGTTGTTTTTTAAAAACAAAATTGTTACCCTAAAAAAAATAGCTTGAAGTATTTATTTACAGTCTCTAGTCACAGTTTATTTCCAGTTTGTAAACATAAGTATGCGGCCCTGTCCGTAACTTTTAGACAGCTGAAAGTAAAAAGATGAAAATTTGGAAATGCCTTTGGATGATTAGTAACTACTTTTACAAATAAAGTTATGTAATTAATGGAAATGAATTATCTTATTTCGTTCAATTAGGTTATTTTTACAAACTTTCAATACCCTCCTCCGGAGGTGGTCCTAGAGGGGGGGGGGGGAAGGGGGGTTGCTCAAATTTCATAAATGTAAACATAGGGCTTGTGGCACTAATTTTTTATCGTTAAATCACATACATTTTTATTTTAAGCAAAGTAAGGTACGACACCCTGTCCGAAATGGCGGTCGGAAAACGTATTTTCCACAATTATTGGACCCCTCCAGCAAATTTTTAACAATGAATTTAAAGTAGAAAGATGAAACTTTGCCAATGTCTTTGGATGATTAATAACCACTTTTACAAACTTTTTGTCTACCACTTTACTTTCTCAAAAAAAAAGTATAATGATCGCAAAAAAATCGATGTTGAGAATGGGTCCCCCTGAGTTCAAAAAAGTGGTTTTTTACAAAATGTCTGTCTGTATGTCTGCCTGTATGTTTGTCTGTATGTCTGTATGTATACAAAGCTAGAGAGAAAACTATTCTATCAATTTCGAACAAATTTGCACCAAACATGTCAATTAGACCTGTATAGATGCACGAAAAAAGGTTTTGAAAATTTTGAAAAACAACCCCCTTTTTGGCTGAAAACCCCCAAAAATCAGTAATTATTACTATTATTACCTAAAAGAGAATTTTTAGAAAGATGCGGTTTTCTGCAATGGTAGCTTTAAGGGAGCTAGAAATAAGCCAAATTCTATCAAAATCATTATAGTTGTTTTTGAGAAATTTCGATTTTTCTCGTTTTTTGGCCATTTGTGGGGGGGGGGGGAGGTAAAACCCCTTAAAAATAAAAATTTGATTTTTTCATCAAATTTCATCAAAATCGGACCGTTGACATGGGCTCCAGCTCTGTACACATCCTAACAGACACACAGACATCACCTAAAACCCACTTTTTTGTGTTCAGGGAGCACCAAAACAAACAATGCCGCTGCAAATATTTTTGGGTTCAGGAAGCACCAACACAGATAATTCCACTAAACATTTTTTGGGGGTTCAGGGAGCACCAAAACAGATAATTCCACTAAAAATTCAAATTTGAAAATTTGGACGAAAACAATACTTTCTCCATATAAGGTACTACGTATATTTTTGCAAAATTTTGTAAATTGATAATAGTTCTATTGAAACAGTTGAGTTCAAGCCCGTGAGGCTTCCCCTCCAGGCATCAATAGTTAACTTTATTATTCCGCTATCTGCTCGCTATGCTTTGTAACCCCCGTGGCGTCGTGGGGCGAAGAAAATGCAATCAAATTATAGCATACGCTGATATTTTCACGGAAATTACGATTGGTTAGGGGTTAGGACATAGGCACTTGTAGTAGGGTGGTGGGGGTAGCGGTGATCTGAAATCTGACGTGTGCGCCGTATGGATCGGTTTTTGCGTGAATTACAGGCATTTTTTATATAATAAAGCGTCTACAGGGGAGGGGTTCGCTCACCAACCCCCGTGGTGACTTGCGAAGCAAATGCAAACACATTGTTGGGTTCCGTGATTTTCCCACTGAAATTACAATTTAATGGCCAGAGTCACTTGGATTGGGGTAAGGTGGTGGAGTAGCGGTGACCTGGATGTTGACGCAAGAGCATTAGGCCCAAAGTTTTGATTTCGATATAGCTACTTGGATTGGGGAAGGGTAATGAGGTAGCGGTAACCTGGATCCTTTCGCATGCGCAGTAGAGCCAGTATTTTTGCGTCAATGAAAGGAATATTTTTGAAGTGAAAACTTTCATGGGCACACCTCGTCCAAAAAAATTTGTGGGTGGTGAGTCGGATTTTACCGTCACACATTTCTCCAATACCTGTGAAATCGACATTGTGCTTCTCATTCTGTAAGTTAGTAAAATAGCTTATTTGGTAGTGTTAGAATTTCAGATTAGCTGCAAATTAGGTGCAAATTTGTTCGAAATCGATCGAATAGTTTTAATAATAATAATAATATTATAATATAATATGGATGTGTGTTACATGCATCTAATATTTTCAATGGTATGTCCTACTTTTGCAATTCTAAATAACCCCCTCCCTCATGCTACGCTTGGGAAGGTATAAAGTTTCAACTGGGAGAAAGTATGTGGCAGTTATCTGATACCGTCTATTTGTATTAGTCGTTATAATGATATAATTCTATTTTAGCATTACCCAGAGCTACCGTCGTGGATGTCGACAATATTTAGCCCATTTTTTACGTTAAAAAAAATATTATTTAGGTTTTCCTTACAAATTCTTACTTATACAACGTCAACGATCAGCCACTAAGCGGTCGATGGCAAACCTATTTTTTTTTTGTGTAGGCTTAACTGCGCGACCAGATTTTTGCAATTTTCAAGGCGTAGACGATTATGACTGGTCAATGGTGTACTGGACGGAGGGAATTATCGAAGGTGAGCTGAGTGAGCTAAAAGAGCTGCAACGCACACAGTGCATGGTACATGCAGACATTTTTGAAAAACGAATAACTTTTGTAGTATTATTTATATCAAGTATTATTTATTTGTAGTGGTGCACGCTTCAAACCATACAGATTATGCCCGCAAAAATGTATCCAAATCAGTCGAATAGTTTCGGAGAAGAATAATTTACAAAATTTTCACGAAAGCCGGGGAAGAGGGTTACGCCAGATAAAATAATTTGTATACTTTTTTCGAACATCTGAATCTAAAACAGGACTTCTGGCACACCCTAAAATAGTCCAATCAAAAGCTTTTCATTGACGTAAAGTTTTAAGTTATTAGAAATCCCTGGTTCATTATCCTGTTCTTTTTATCTAGTTCTTTTCTCTGGTTCTTTGCTTCTTTTTTGTTGTTGTTCTTTTCTCTGAATCTTATATCTATTACAGTACTATTATCTAATTCTTTCCTCTGTTTTTTTTATATAGTTCTTTTATTTTTTTTTTGTTGTTCTTTCTCCTGATTCTTTTATCTAGATCTTTTCTCTGGTTCGTTTATCACAGACTTATTCGTAAATTTCACAGACTAAAGTTTTAAGTTATTAGAAATCTCTGGTTCATTCTCCAGCTCTTTTTATCTAGTTCTTTTCTCTGGCTCTTTTATCTGGTTCTTTACTGTTGTTCATTTCTCTGAATCTTATGTCTATTACAGTACTATTATCTAATTCTTTCCTCTGGTTCTTTTATTTTGTTTTTGGTTCTTTCTGCAGATTCTTTTATCTAGATCCTTTCTCTGGTTCGTTTATCACAGACTTATTCGTAAATTCCACAGACTAAAGTTTTAAGTTATTAGAAATCCCTGGTTCATTCTCCGGTTCTTTTTATCTAGTACTTTTCTCTGGCTCTTTTATCTGGTTCTTTGCTTCTTTTTTTGTTGTACTTTTCTCTGAATCTATTACAGTACTATTATTTAATTCTTTCATCTGGTTCTTTTATATAGTTCTTTTATTTTGGTTTTGGTTCTTACTCTTGATTCTTTTATCTAGATCTTTTCTCTGGTTCGTTTATCACAGACTTATTCGTAAATTTCACAGACTAAAGTTAAGTTATTAGAAATCCCTGGTTCATTCTCCATTTTTTTTTATCTAGTTCTTTTCTCTGGCTCTTTTATCTGGTTCTTTGCTTCTTTTTTTTTTTGTTCTTTTCTCTGAATCTTATATCTATTACTATTATTTCTTTCTTCAGGTTCTTTTATATAGTTCTTTTCTTTAGTTTTTGTTCTTTCTCCTGATTCTTTTACCTAGATCTTTTCTCTGGTTCGTTTATCACAGACTTATTTTATTTTATTACTACCGGCTATATCTCTATAAACATATTTATATTTTATGTACAAACTCTGTTAAAAAAACAAAATATTACTTCTTCATATACAAAGAAACATACGGGTTAGTCAAGCCTTTTTAGCGAATTTCCATTGGAATGAGCTATGCAGTGGCCCTTATGGTAAGACCCAAGGTCGGGAGTAGCAAATGAGCACCGATCATGGTCCCCAGAACATGTTTTGGGGTGTCATTAAAAATCATATATATATATATATATATATATATATATATGTGTGTGTGTTCGCACTCTAGCGGTCACATTTGCCGATCACCAAACACAAGTCCGATTTGGTTCAAATTTGGTACACATGTTGGGTGTCTACGTCGCCCGGACGAGTTCGTTAGCCAATAAATCCAACAATCGAAAGCACGTTTTTTGACCGGAAGTAACTATTTTTTGAGATTTTTCCTACGAGAATGAATTTGTTTTTGAGTTTTTTTTACAAATATAAGTGTAGGATGTTATTCTGCACAATTTGTTTTTTACGCGACTTTATAGTTCGCTTACGATCAAAACGTAAAATAGCATAGAAGTACCCGGTTCAAAGTCATGTGGTGGATTCTACCGTGGGGTTGGCGTGCGAAGCACGCAATGCATTGTGTATTGAAGAAACTCCCAATACGGGGGTTGGCGTGCGAAGCACGCAATGCTTTGTGTATTGAAGATACTCCCAATATGCGGAATGGCGTGCGAACCATTTTGCAGCTATTCAGCATAGCTGCGTTGTCGAACTATTTAATTATTTAAATCGCATAAAACTTATGTACATTTTTCGGAACATCCTGTATATGAAACCTATGTTTCGGCACATCCTGTGCACAGTCCCAAATCAAGAGTTTTCTATTGTTGTGTTTATTACCTAAATCAACTTGAACCCGAGAAGTAGAGATCACTTGAATCGCTTCAAAGGCTCGTTTTTCACAGAAAACCTCAGAATGTAAAAAGATCACAGGTAGGGCCAGTTAGCAGACCCCAATGTCGACACTCTCAAGGTGACAAGCGATGGGCGACTCCAGCGACTCTTTGATCTTGCCAACAACTTAAAATAACCTGGTAGTAAACGTCTTCTCGGGTGAAATAAACTTCGGTCTGGATCGAATTCATCAATTTGAGACCGAAGCCGATAATGGTTCACAAAGAAAGCGTTTACTTATGAGTTGCGTGCTCGAAAACGAATGTGTTGTAGACATATGTAGTACATTGCCTTGCACGAACTCTAAACATTAATGTCGGAGGCCAGTATGTGCCTTAATCTCGTGATAGTCACACATTCTCGCCGTGGACGTATTAATTTAGCACAGTTATCTCGCTGAAGGATTTTAAATAATGTCAGACAATTAGATTTCATGGTTTCTAATAGACGGCTGTAGAGTGGAGGCTACAAGGTAGATGAGCAGCGGATATGGGATGTCGGTCTATACTGTGAAATATTTGTATATTTATATAGTTTGAAGAATCGGCTTTTTCCTGACTGACGTAGAATCAACGCAAAGGAAAAACTACTGAAGATAAAAATCATTCTGAACCGCTGACGTGAGTTGAGAAAATTTCCAAAATTAAGTTTATAGGCCTATGTTTCAGGGTTTCAATGAACAATTTGGGAAATAGGTCTACTCACGAAGGTGCTGAATAGCTGCCAATTTGTACGAAGTTAGTAGATTTTTTTTGCGCCTATGCCTTCAGCTTCGACTCACGCGCTCCTTCGTTACACTCCCAGTGGAAAAACTCGCTTTGCGAGTTTGCGCCTCGATCTTGTGGCCTTGGACTATGTGCTTCGGATGAGAAGCTGCCCCTACGGTAAAATCCACCACTTGGATTTGAACCGGGTACTTTTATGGTATTTTACGTTTTGATCGATTTTGGGGAAACCAAGCGAGCTATAAGGTAGTGTAAAAAAACAACATGTGCAGAATAATATCCTAGATTTATATTTTTAGAAAAACCTCTAAAATAATTTCATTCTCGTAGTAAAAATCTAAAAAAATAGTTACAAGGTTGTTGGATTTTTTGGCTAACGAACTCGTCCAAGCGACATCGACAACCAACATGTGTACCAAATTTGGACCAAATCGGACTTAAAATGCGGCCGCTAGAGTGCGAACAAATATATACATATATATAAACATATATATGATTTTTAATGACACCCCAAAACGTGTTCTGGGGACCATGATCGGTGTTCATTTGCTACTCCCGACCATGGGTCTTACCATAAGGGCCACTGCAATAGCTCATTTTTCCTATGGAAATTCGCTAATAATTCAACCACGCAGCTGAACCGCTGACATGAGTTGAGAAAATTTCCCAAATTAAGTTTATAGGCCTATGTTTTCGGGTTTCAACCAACAATTTGGGAAATAGGTCTACTCACGACGGTGCTGAATAGCTGCCAATTTGTACAAAGTTAGTAGAATTTGTTGCGCCTAAGCCTCCAGCTTCGGACTCATGCGCTCCTTCGTTACACTCCCAGTGGAAAAACTCGCTTTCCGAGTTTGCACCTCGATCTTGTGGCATCGGGTCATGAGCTTAGCTTCGCTCGCAGATTAAAAACTCGTCCGTCGGCTTCGGACGAGAAGATGCCCCCACGGTAGAATCCACCATGTGACTTTGAACCGGGTACTTTTATGGTATTTTACGTTTTGATCGATTTTGGGGGAACGAAGCGAGCTATAAGGTCACGTAAAAAACAAAATGTGCAGAATAATATCCTACTAGGGGTTCTGCCCCTGGACGCTTCGCTCGCAGTCGGAAAATTCGCTAAAGAATCTCGTTAATCTTTAGCTCGTTTGTACATAGGTGATCGAGCATAAATCAGCTGTTTTATTTGGCAACTGACTCAACCTCATTAAACATTATCTCCACAAGATTAACATGGGAAATTTGAAGGATTGTGTGCCGGAGCTCCTTCTTGGGTGAATAGCGGCTGAACGGATGATTGGATCTTGAATTCGACGAAAACACACTGTTTGAAATTGAATTTTTTACAACTTTTGTATTTAACATTTTTTTCTATCTCTTACCGTTATCTTACAAAACGTGCTCAAAGTAAAAAAAATGAAAAATTGAAAAAAATCGAAAAAGTAGTTCCCGCCCAAAAGGTGCTTCCAACATTAAAAAATGTTAAATTCCGGCAATTTCTCCAAAAGTTTCTCGTCGAGAGCTTTAATTCGAGTATAAGGTTGAGGGGGTCCGATTACGGGAAGTGCCTAATAATTAATGTCAGTGAATCAGTGTTACCGTCTAGCTTTATATAAGTAGATATTTGGTTCTAATATTAGAGCATTGAAAAAAATATTACTGCCCTATATTGCTAAAGTACTACATACAAGTAAATCTAACTAAATTAAATAATTTACGGAACCGCTGACGTGAGTTGAGCGAATTTCCAAAATTAAGTTCATATGTTTTAAGGTTTCAACCAACTATTTGGGAAATTTCTCTACTCTCGAAGGCGCTGAATAGCTGACTGTGTGTACGAAATATATTAGTAGCATTTGTTTGCATCTCAGTCTCCACCACTCCCGCCTTGTTTCGTTCCGTTCACAGCAGAAAAACGGAGTTCCACCTCGACCCAACGGCCTCGGATTAAGGGTCTGCTGTAGTGGCGGCCATCTTGGATGTTTATTTTATAAGAGCAATGTTAAATTTCAAACCATTTATTTCGTTTACTTTTTATCATAAAATTGTTTGCAAGGTCTCATTTTAAGCACAGTTACAATCGCATCCGTCTTGCAATTTACATTTTTTTAAATGCTTTTGATTTGTTATGTAATTGTAAAGTACAAAGTTTGAATTTTTTCCTAACACAATAAAAAATTAATAATGAAAACTAATTTGCAAGCCGGATCCGAAATTTTATAAAGAATATTCCGTTTTTTTTTTCAACACTCAATTACAAAAGATAGACTCATAAAATGGTTTAAAATGAGGCAATGTCAAAGCGTTCAAGCGGAAGCGCTGCAAGAAATTGCACTGCTTAGATAGGGATTCAATGAGAAGCGGTTGCGTTTCCGGTTGCTTTCTTGTTTACTGGAGCAGACCCTTAAGGACTTCGAGTTCTCCCCGAGTTTGCCTCCCCGCCGTTTACCACGGTTCAGAAGCTGCCCAGGGTAAAATCCCACGAACGTTTTAAAACGGGTACTTTTATGGTATTTTACGTTTTGGTATAATTTTTTGGAACCAGAAGGGCTATAGAATCGTACAAAAGAACAAAATCTTCTCAATAATAACTATATTTTTTTTAGATAAAACCCCAAAAAAGTTTCATTCCAGAACAAAACATCTGAAATACATTACTTCCAAACAAAGAATGGGCTTTGGGTTGTTGGATTTTTTGACTAACGAACTCGTCTGAGCATAGGCGTAACAAGGGGGGGGGGGGGGTTTGGAGGTTATAATCCACCCACATTGAAAAAATATTTCGGACTTTGTTTAATATTAAAATACCTAACTTGTTTTCCAACACCTATGCAAATGTTAAGCTACAATAAATTATCAATATATTGCTGACATTATCTTTGATTGAATTGGGCACTGACACTTTATTTTATATAGATGCAGTGTAGTGTATCAAAGTATAGTGTTCTAAAGGCAGCACACGGCGTTTTCCGCCACAGATTATTTGCCGTCGCTGTCATATTAACAGTGGTGCGAAGGAGAGTATTAGAGCATACACATTCGTTGGAAAAATAAACGATCTGTTTATTTGCCGCTGACGGTATCTGTGCAGCCGCTCGCTGCCACTACAATCGATGGATTTTCCATCGTCTCCGCCGAAGCAGTGGCGAATGTGACCAAATGCACGCCAATTTTCCTTATTTTGGTATTTTTTTCGTAGAATACTATCCTTCAGCCGAGTGTGCAGTTCGTCAAATGACGAAACCGACTTACTTAAATAATTGAAAAATGTTTCTTCTAGTTCCTCAAATCAGGAAACACAGTGTAGAATGCTCCAAAATCTTTTCTTCTTTTATTCATTTATTGGATGAACCCAAATATGTATATTTCTTGCTTCATTTTCAATCGGCGACGGAATAACAATAAAGCGAGAGTAGCTCACTTTTCATGCCAGCAATAAAACATTAAAAGAAATAACATATTACATAACACACTTCGTGACTGATGAACTAGACACTTCAGTTTAATAATTCCAAGTAAGAATTTTAGTCAGCACGGCGTCGGAAATTTTACCGCGTGCACACTTTAAATTTTATGACAATCCGCAGCCGTCAAAAAAACGCCGTGTGTGTTCCGGTCCTATGGGGTTAGAGGCAGCGCACGGAAAGTTTGACGGGGGATGAGTCATGGTTGCTATTCTAAATTATTCTAAAATGGGCCTAAATCACAATTATTATTAGTAGTCGAAAAGTATACATACCTATATCATTTTAAAGTACTTTTGGGAAGCCTAAAACATGATATTTTGCATCTTAATTTTTAATAAAAATTGTCCCCCCCCCCCCGGTTGTTGTACCCCCCTCCATCCGGTCGTCCTGGTTACGTCTATGCGTCTGAGCGTCTTATAAACCCAACGTTTGGACCAAATCGGGCGTAATGTACGGTCGTTACAGTTCGAAAACATATATACATTTTAATGACACCCCAAAACGTGTTCTGGGGACCATGATCAGTGCTCATTAAACACTCCTGACCTTAGGTCTCACCATAAGAGTCACTGCATAGCTCATCTTTCCTATGGAAATTCGCTATAACAAGTCACACCGTTATATAAAATATATTCACATCAAAAGCCATTGCCTTATGAATATTTACATTGGCCAACAACCTATCCTAAGACTTTGATAGAAAAGATATTACCCGTCCGTGCCCATAGAGGAACTACATTTAATCATACTCTGCGGACGAGGGGTTATCAATGCAAACGTGGATTGTTATGCGCGAACCTTTAATCCACCACCCACCCAGGTAACTGATGCTCTACTGACATCTTATAACTTATAAATATTAGATTAAGCAATAAATATCTTACGGTAATTTATTGGTAGTAGTTGATGAGAACCCCGTTGTTCGCCGAATGGAAAAGTGATTAACTATCTTTGAAACTTGTTACGAGTCAATTATACGGGAAATCTTGTTGGCGCTATCTATCAAAACTGGCGCCCAACAATGTACGCTGCGATTCGGTTTCACGTTTCGTGCGTTTATTTACAATTAGTGGGGGGAAATTAGTCAAACAAATTTGTAAAAATTGTAGAATTTATAACAATTGTAAGAAGTAATGTCATTGGGAAGTGGAATTTTGTAAATATTTTTTTTATACATTGAAATCGGGCTGCGGATTTGCGAGAAAAATGCATTTTGATTAATTTCGAGTGCATCACTATACTGTTTTGTAAATACCTCTGGCTGTATTATTCAAACTGGCACATACTTTCTCACAAACATATTTAAATTATTAAACAGATTAACAGTAACTTCATAATTGTATGTGGGGTAGGAGAGGTGATTTTAAACTGGGAGATTAACTAATAAATATTATTGTTATTAGCTAGAGATAAAACTATTCGATCGATTTAGAACAAATTTGCACCGAACACGTCAATTAGGCCTGCATGGAAAAAATGTTTTGAAAAAATTTGAATAACAACCCCCTTCATGGCCAAAAAACCCCCATAAATCAGTTATTATTATTAGCTAAACGAGAATTTCTAGAAAGATGCGGTTTTTTGCATATGGTAGGGTACATTAAAGGCTACAAATAAGCAAAATTTTATACAAACCATTGGTGTAGTTTTTTTATAAAAAAAATAACTGATTTTTTGGGGATTTTTTCCAAAAAAGGGGTTGTTTTAAAAAAATTTCAAAACCGTTTTTCGTGCATCTATACAGGTCTACTTGACATGTCTGGTGCAAATTTGTTTGAAATCGATCGAATAGTTTTCGCTCTAGCTTTGTATACACACAGACATACATACAGACAGATATTTTGTAAAAACAAATTTTTTTGGACTCAGGGGTCCCCAAAACTTATATTTATATAAAAATCTCAACATCGATTTTTTTTGCGATCACTATACTTTCTCTATACTATAGTATAGTGAGAAAGTAAAATACATCAACCTCAAAAAATCTAAATTTCTCGATATATATATTTCTTGCTAAAAACGCAATAAGTGGGATATATCCTTATTTTATACATTGCTGCAATTTTAGTTTTTGAGACCCTACTATGGCCATAAATGTCCATGGATTACCAAAAAGATTTAGCATATTCTTTAACCTCATAAAAGTGAACGGGCATTTCAAAATGTTTTAACTTTTTCTAGTTATGTAAATCCGGACAATTTATTGTTATTTAAAACACACCATTTTGTGTTATTGCAACTTAAAATTTTTAACTAGTTCGCCATTTTGAAAAATCGATAACTTTTTTAAATTAGGTGTAATTTGTTCTAATCTAGTAAAACATTGTTCTTATATTCATTTTAGAGATCAAAACAGTGGTTATCAGAAACAAACCAGTAGGTGCTATTGTTTCATAACAAAATTTTGTAAATTTAGTTGGTTTTTCAAAATGAATTAAAATATTTTCTAACCTGAGAAAACTAATTGTTTTTGTTTTCAAACAATAACACTGCTTTTAGTTTCAGAGATCAAAAACTGGCTGCCTAAAACACACTAATTGGTGTTATTATCAGTTTAAAATTTGATGTAGTTCGCCATTTTTGTAAAGTCCATAATTTTTCAAAATCTGTTGGGATGTTTTCAAAAAATGTCGATGGTTTTTCAAAAAATGTTTTAAAATGATCAAATCCCTTATCTTGCACAACCCGTATTTAAAGTTTGTGTTTCGAAACCGTTTGACCTGTAACCTCTTTTCCTGAACATACTAAGTCGACCATCTACATTTTTGCATTCGCTTATCAGTCAGAAGTAACGACGAACCGAAATTCATTGCAGACATACTCAAGTGGGTACATTAGACGGACGTCACTGCCGAAACGAATGGTCGAAGGAGGCGATTAATTATATTCGTAACGGAAACTGGTTGAGATGTTTAAAACAAAATTTGACAAGAGTGTAAATATCCTGGGACTGATTTATAGAGCGTTTATTCTGTACCGGACAATTCGCAGAGACCCGTTGATATCTTGCAGAAATACTTCTTTTGATTTAGTACCACCGTAATGAGCACAAACGCGGCTCTCGATTAAATATACAACGGGCTGATAGGGTGCATACTGTCCGAGTGCGCGCACTGCCTAAAAAACAAGTTTGGAATTGATAGAGTCAAACTTTAACACGGAATCTCATAATACGTTTATTAACTCTTACGCGTTTCAACGACAATTTCGACATCTTCAGTGATGCAGGAGATGAAACAATCAAACTATAACTAATCTAACAGTGTTTCATGCCCCGCATTTATACAGAACTAAAAGCGGCGTGGGTTTAGACTATGTTATATTAGTAGGCCGTTAACGAATGTCTAGCGTGATTATAACGCCTAAAATCTATACTAATATTATAAAGAGGTAAAATAAAATTTGTTTGTTTGTTTGCTTGATGGTCTTTTATTTGTTTGTATGTAGGGGGTAGTCTCTGGAACTACTAAACCGATTGAAAAAATAGTTTTACTAATAAAATGCTTCACTATCCCTGAGTAACATAGGCTAAAATTAATTTTGATAAAAACATTTTTTATTTCAATATTTGTAAAATCAGTAAAAAAATGTTATGTTACGCCTAGGCTGGTAAATTACCATAGCAACCAATTGAATAAAACAACAGTCTTAACATCTGTTTGCTCTAGTATTTGAATTAACACCGGATTTCACACTTTGAAACAACTATTTATATTTCTAACTTTTAAGTTAGGTTTTTATTAAAGTGCAGACCTGAGCCTTAATCAAATGGTTCTTTTACCTTTATTATAACCGCTGTTGTAAAATATACGAAATAATTTGATTCGAACATTTAACATTATTTACCGTCTTAGCTTTGGGGTTATTATTAATCCTACACCTTTATTATAAAGAAAACATAGCACGATTGACTGTATAGAACATTCCAACGGGGTTGGCGTGCGGAGCACGCATGGGTTTCCCCTAGTTATCTGTAAGTTTTGTTCAAAACATTTCTTCCCAGTACGTAGCTATTTAATAATCTTAAATTCAAATTTTAAAAACCCTCGACATATTAACTAGAAAAGAGGTGTTGATCTTCAAACGGCTAAACGGATTTTCTTTAACATAGCTAAGAACACGCTCGATCAAGTCACCTTAAAAAATAAATTAGTAAAATAATAATAATCTCAAACTCTATATTAGTTTTGTTTGCATTAATATAGAATTACGTTTGGGTCCTATTTCATTATTTACAATTAGTTTATGACATTATTTGTTAATATAAAAAGTTTTCCAAGCATCTATTGTGTTATATTTAACCCCTGATGCAAACAGAGGGGTGTAATAAGTTTAACGTGTGTATCTGTCTGTGGCATCGTAGCTCCCAAACGGATGAACAGATTTTGATTTTTTTTTTAAAGGTGACTTGATCGAGAGTGTTATTAGCTATGAGTCAAGACAATCTGTTCAGTCAAACGAAGATCATCAGCTCTTTTCTAGTTTACTTTTTAGAGGTTTTTAAAATCTTAAATTGTACTTGTTAGCGAATTTCCAGAGAAAAAATGAGCTATTTGCAGACCCAAGTTCGGGAGTAGCAAATGAGCACCGATCATGGTCCCCAGGACACGTTTTGGGGTGTCATTAAAATTCATATATATGTATGTATAGACTATATGTGTTCGCACTCTAGTGGCCGCATTTTAAGGTCCGATTTGGTTCAAATTTTGTACACATGTTGATTGTCTACGTCGCTTGGACGAGTTCGTCAGCCAAAAAAATCCAATAACCGGAAGTACGTTTTTTTTAACCAGAAGTAACTTTTTTTTTAGATTTTTACTACGAGAATGAGATTTTTTTGAGTTATTTCTAAAAATATAAATATAGGATGTTATTCTGCACATTTTGTTTTTTACGTGACCCTTAGCTCGCTTGGTTCCCTCAAAATCGACCAAAACGTAAAATACCATAAAAGTACCCGGTTCGAAGCCAAGTGGTGCAAACTCGCGAGGCCACTAGGCGCAAACAAATTCTACTAATAAATTGCGTACACACAGACAGCAGTTCAACAACTTCGTGAGTAGAGTATTTCCCAAATTGTTGGTTGATACCCTAAAACATAGGCCTATAAACTTAATTTTGAAAATTTGCCCAACTCACGTCAGCGGTTCAGCTGCGTGGACGAATTATTTGTTAATAATACAGAGTTTTCTAATTTAAAATGATGGCATTCATCTAAACAATGCTTAGCCACTGCAGATTTATCAAGAATATTATACTTTAAATGAGAAAAATATTCTTTAGTTCTTGTCTTCATGCTTCTCTTGGTTTTTTCTATATATGTCTTCCGACACATTTCACATTTTATGCAATAAATTCCAGATTTGCCCTGTTCTTGAACTTTATCTTTAGGATTTCCAAACATTTTACCAAGATTGTTCTCAGCTGACAAAGCTATATTTAAATTTGCATATTTAGTTCGTGATGTTCTTACAATATTAAATAATGGTGACTATATGTTGTTTTAGCCCATCGTTGTTCCGGTTTGTTTCTTTCTAAGGTGGATCTCGATTCCGTAATTTTCTTGAATTTCATTTTATTAACTATGTTGACTATCAATTCTATAGAATAACCGTGAAATTTCGCATCAATATAAATAATATATTTGAGTTCTTACTCGTAGTTGTCCATAGATAACGGCAAAATAACTAATCTGTGAAACATAGAATTAAAACAGCTCTTTCATGTGCCATCGAATGATGTCAATCTGTGTTGTTGGCTTTCGATATATACTAGAAGACAATGTGTTCTATTAAGCATTGGAGCAAAATATTTACTATTATACGATTTATTGTTCACTAAAGTACAGAGAATAGTGTTATGCAGATAAAATTGTAAAATTTTGTCTCTAGCTTTGGTTGCGTTCCGAAAGAAAACTCAAAATTAATAGATGCAATTTTCAAAAGTAGGGGTTTTGGAAAAATAAAATCAAAATCAAAAATATTCTTTACATAAAACAATACTTTTTTTAAGTAATAAAAGTGAGTGATTAAAAATATTACCTATGTCATCCTATTCAAGTAAAGTATTCGCTATTATTTATTTTCCCTCTGAAGATGGTACAGAGAACATTGTATTATTTAAAAATATTGGCTCTAGATTTTTTTGCTTTTTAAACGAAAAACCAACTGAAATAGTTTAAAAAATTAAATAAAACAAATTTATTATAACTTACAAATAATTAAAAAGAAGCAAAAAAATAGAAGATTTTACATAAAACAAAAAAGTTTTAAATTCATTAAAAAAATGTTTTTTATGGGAGTAAGTTGTAAACGAGTAAATTACGAGTTATTTTAAATGAATGAACATTCAGTTTCAAGTGTTCTATTTTGATAAAAGAAGATTGTACAAGGTCCAGAACCGACTATACCGCATTATGGTAACATAAAGTGTTATACAGCACGGCGGATCCTACGCTGACACCAAGCGGATTGATTTATGTATTTGTTGTTGCGCTACGGATTATTTTCAGCCCAGTCAATCAGTTCATAGTTTACACTAGAGATGCGCCAAAAATAATAATTACTGCAACGCGATGCAATTTAGAATACTTGGCGACCTTCTGCGTTTAGGAAGTGATCTTCGTGTGTTTGGTGGGGGTGCAAATAAAATGTGAAAGTCGAACTGCGAGAGATGTGGTGTGACGAGGCGAGGGATTGGTTACTGGTTTGGCAATGTTACTCAATCTTTTTATCAAACAAGATCGGGATTGTGCAAATACAGTTGTCGAAAATGTATTTATTTATTTAGCCAATGGCAAAGTATTACATTGTATAGCCATGGTCATTATGAAAAACTTTCAACACATTTAAATTATATTAAAACTGTATCAGACACGTCAGTTCTGATAAATAAAATCACACAACAATTACTTATACACCAACAATAGTGCATCATAGTACCATATAAATAATAAACCTGAAAACTAATATTACAATATCTTACATAGATGAACTAGAATACGAAGCCATTCAGTAACACCCCAAACAAGAAGTAATGAAATATATAAAACAACACAACATTATAACTAAAAGAATTAATTTTCAGTATCCAGGTCACTAATTGAATTCATTTCTTTGTTTCCATCTTTTTGTATACCTATGCGACGCGTTTCGGGACTTTTATCCAATCTTCAGACACAATAATAAATTACTCGACCGAAATCGTCAAACATTCAAATCAATTACATAAAACACATATACAAAAAAGAGGTCGAACAATAAAATCAATTACACAAAACACATATACAAAAAAGAGATTAAACATTAAAATCAATTACACAAAACACATATACAAAAAACAGGTCAAACATTAAAATCAATTCGTAAAACACATATGCAAAAAAAGATGTCAAACATTAAAATCAATTACGGAAAACACATACACAAAAAAAGAGGTCAAACATTAAAATCAATTACGCAAAACACATATACAAAAAGTAGGTCAAACATTAAAATCAATTATACAAAACACATATACAAAAAAAATGTCAAACATTAAAATCAATTAAACAAAACATAGATACAAAAAAGAGGTCAAACATTCAAATCAATTACACAAAACACATATACAAAAAAGAGGTAAAACATTAAAATCAATTACACAAAACACATACACAAGAAAGAGATCAAACATTAAAATCAATTACACAAAACACAAATACGAAAAAGAGGTCAAACATTAAAATCAATTACAGAAAACATATACAAAAAAGAGGTAAAACATTAAAATTAATTACACAAAACACATACACAAGAAAGAGATCAAACATTAAAATCAATTACACAAATCACAAATACGAAAAAGAGGTCACTTGACGGAAACAAAGCCAAAAAACTTTATTTTAAATGAAAGAAACAAATACCAAGCAATGAATAGATTTAACTAACTTATACAATAAAATTCAACTGACTTTACCACAACAGTTCAAAATTAGCCACAAAACAACCAACAAGGATGCGAGAACAGTTTTCCCAGACATATACCCCTACTGTATAAATAAACTCATCCACCGAGTAATAGCCACTTCTCATTAACAAATGCTTCAAGCGCTTCTTAAATGTTTTATAATTTTCTATTTTCTTAATAGACTATGGAAATGAATGAAGCTATTTCATCTTGAGCAAGTAGTTTTTTTTTTATAAAGATTTAATCTGTTTTGCCAATTTTAAGTCATCCCTCTAGAACAACTTAAACGATTGAGTTGAAATTTGCACGTTACAGTTCAATGTATCAAATAATTCAACGGCCTAGTTCAAATAATCAAAAATTAAAAAAGGCTTCCATTTAAACATTTTTAATGAAAATATTTCGATCACGCAGTTGAACCGCTGACGTGAGTTGAGTGAATTTCCAAAATTAAGTTTATATATTTTTAGATGTGAACCATTAGGGAAATTGATCTACTCACGATGGCGCTGAATAGCTGCAACGTGTACGAAATATATTCGTACAATTTGTTTGCACCTCAGCTCTGGTCCCGGCTCGGCTCACGCGTTGCTTCGTTCGCTTCGCTCGTAGCGGACAAAATCGCTTCGAGAGGTGCATCCCGACCATCAGCATCGAAAAAGAAGCTGCCCCATGGTTAAAATCCCCTCGTGGATTTGAACAGAGTACTTTTATGGTATTTTACGTCTTGATCGATTTTGAGGGAACCAGACGTGCTATAATTTCATGTAAGAAAACTCTCGAAAAACTCTATTACGTTTCTGGTTAAAAACGTGATCCCAGAGGTTGGATGTTTTTAAAGTAATACTTCTATTTGGCCTTTGGTTACTTTTTGCCTGGTTATTCGAACGAAATCTCGCGTACAGTACCGTACCGCATCGATTCAATAATATACAGTGTACATCACAGAGGTGGGTCCAATCCTTGGACTCCTAGCGGTAACTGGAGCTTATAGCACGACGTCAGCGGATGCGCTGGAAGTGGTGAGTGGTATGGTGCCGATGAACCAGTTAGTGAAGGAGAGGTTTACAATGTATGGAAGGAGAAGAAATTTGCCAAGGACTATGGAGGAGATTCCACTGGAGGGAAGACCGATGAAGAGGAGAATAAGAGAGGCAGAATTAGGGCTATGGCAGGAGAGATGGTCGGCGTCTGGAAAGGGAAGATGCTCTTTTGAATGGTTTCCGGAAGTCAGGAAAAGGATCAAGAAAAAACATCTTAATGAAGTGAACAAGGGAGGTGGTACACTTTCTAACGGGACACGTATCATTCAAGGGGAAACTCAACGCTTCAGGATAAGTGGGAAACTCTGCGTGTGGATGCGGGGAGGAAGAGACGCCAAAACCATATGGGAGGACCTTAGAAGGAGCTGGGAAGAGCATCCCAGAAGGAACTGTGAATGGTGGAGAACGGAGGATAAAATGAGGATGTTGCAGGTTTTTGCAAGAGTTGCGATTGTGGAGAAGAAGGATTGATAAACTGGAGACAAGCTCCGGGGTCAGAAGTAGAATGGATATAAGCGACTTAGGAATAAGAAATAACTGAAGGACTTTATCCGAATTAGGAAAAATGAAAGAAGTTGAGGAAAATACCACTAGATAAGACTAAATATAGTCTTCAGAGAGAGGTAAGCGTAGGTAGGAGCCTTAAACAACATTTTAAAAATATCTAAGTGGTTGGTGGGGGCCGGGGTGCATTTATTTATACTATCTTGATTAATTATTATGTTAGTTACGCTATATTTATATGTTGTACTGGATTTGCGCAGTCCATCATTTGTTTTGATTAATAAATAACTATATAAAAATGTGAAAAGCAGATTAATGTCAATGATTTTAATTTACATATTATAAAAGGTACTACATTATATATATAAACACACAGCCTATTTCATAGTTTTAAGTTTTTACTACTGCCGGCAAAAGGCTACCCAATGACTGCCAATTTGTGGTTAACGAACGCGTCCGAGGTTCTTAGAAATCCAACGTGTGTTCCAAATTTGAACCAAAACGGGCTAAAATGCGGCCGTTAGAGTGCAAAGACAGATGCATAATTTTTAATGACACTTCAAAACGTATTCCGGGGGCTATGATCTATGCTCAATAACCACTCCCATTCTTAGGTCTCACCATAAGGGTCACTGCAATAGCTCATCTTTCTTATGGAAATTCGCTAATAACTCAACACATTTTTTTATAAAAAAGACAAGACTAAATTTGTATCACGCGTTTCATTTCTATCTAATGGTATAAATGTCAAATCTACGAACAAAAGGTCAAAGAGCGTCTAATAGTTTTAATTCAATCGGTTATGCCGTTCTAGATATATATCTTATTTAGTAAAAAAATGGCGGTAGCTGGTAAAAGAAGCGATTCCGAAGACGTGTGTAGGGGTAGTTTTTTCTTTATTTTGACCTATATGCCCTCCACTTGAATCATCTCGGAGCAATACAGAACCCACCTGTATAATAGGCCGCACGAAAAAAATTGAATGCGTGAAGCTCTAAAATTGAAAAGTTTATTTTTGACGAAGCTTTAATGGAGAATGCTAAATACATACAGCATCCAGCTAAGGTGAGAGGTCTTGGTAATCTAGTCTAGCAGGTCATAGAGGTAATCAAAACTCAGATTTGATGGTTACTTCCCAGATGCGGACATCCCACTTGCGGTAAATGAGAAAAATGTGAAAGATGCGGTACAGCAAGTGTTTCATCCGGTCACGGTGTTCTCAGATCCGGTCAACTTAAATGAGGCCCCGCGTACTTTTGATTGATTATCTATTAATAATCTTTAAATATTATAAAGGTCTACTGTTTGTACCATCCTCAACTGCGTGCTCTCTTATCTACAGGTACGTGCGTTTGCTCTCACAGAATATTGACCTTTTTTCCTGGTTTCAATGTTGATTTCTAATGATTGGAAATATTTTTTACTCATTTGTTCGGAAATTCGTTGTCACTTTTGAGTTACCTCGCAGATGCGGTCATCCCACTTGCGGTAAATGAGAAAAACTGTGCCAGATGCGGTAAAGCAATAGTTTCTACCTACCACGGTGCTTTCAGATACGGTCAACTTAAATGAGGCCAGGCACCACGTATTTTTGATTGGTTATCGACTAATAATCTGTAATATTATTAAGATTTACTGTTTGTACCGCACGCAACTTCGTGCTCTCTTTTCTACAGATACCTCTACAAGACTTGGAGAGGACAGGCGCTGTGGACCCGCGCGATATCCGCACTTGGCTTGAGCCTAGTTCCATGTGTTTATTTTTTATTTTTTTTAAACCTAACCTAACCTAATTCAAAGTTCAAATGAAAAAAATATGACCGCAAGTGGGGCAAAGAATTTTCGATGGCCCTTAGCGCATCTGGAATTGACGTAGGCCTATCTGAGACAGGGCTATAGCCCTGTATCTGAGAGTACACAGATTTGATATAGTGGAAGCGCGAACGCATAACAGTGCTTGGTTTAGAAAAACAGGAGAAAGAGTTTTCTCTCTCTCACTTAAGGACTGTGCGTAAGTTTTACTTTCATGTCTTAAATCCTTAAATTTTTAGTACATAGTTGGTTTATTCAAGTCGGTTAGTTGGAATGCGTTCAACTTCTGACAACATATTTTTGATAACGTCGGAAACCAGTCCGAGTATTACACACGTACCCCGCCCCGCCTATCGATGTAAATATCCCGAACATTTCAATAAACTTAACAGGTGCTCGATCGGGGCCGTCCATTAGACACTAGAAAAACAGTAAAATAAATAAAACCGATGCAGGATATAAACAAGGCTTTATGAAGTTGTATCCTGAACCGAGATAAATCAATGACATAGAAAATGACTTTCCCACCGACTGAATGCTGTCTCGCTACAAATCACGAGAATCGATAAATTAAAATAGAATCTCAATAAGGGCCGAACCGTACGTGGTTCAATTAACAAGATGGCGGCCTGGTCATTGTACAGGGGGCGGGAGATAGGTCTGACGGACTCTGCGAGTTATGGTAGACCGGCCCCGGCTCTAACCTTTCTGAAACCTTGGCATTTTTGACATATATATCAAATAAGACGGTTAGCTTTTAAACGCTGCTGAGATACGGTAAATGCAAGATCAGCTGATCACGGTTTGTTTCAAGGAAGACTGTTCGGTAAACATTTTTCAACATGTATGTTTTTTGTAAAAAAAAGTCAAATATTTTTTTAAACCGAATTCCACGTGCTATCTTTTAGCCCAGTGGTTCTCAACCTGTACGGCGCAGAAGAATATTTTTTTGGGATGGGGCGTGATAAACAGTGAAAGACATGCAGTGTCAACCCTCTCATTAATTAAATACATTTTTGAACAGCTTCGGCATCACAATGTTTGCTTTTACTTCATATAAGTGTCCTTTCTGTCCAATACAAATAATGCGAATAAATATTTTGAAAAACAAATTATATTTCGTGTAATATTCATGTATTAATAATAAGTCGGTTATTGTAGTTAATTTTTCGAAAATTATATGGTTGTGGGTGGAGGGCGTGAGTGCTTCTGGTTATTCAATGGGGACACATATCCTAAACAGTTGAGAACCACTTTTTTAGCCTATAAATCCAGACTGGTTTACAAAAGGAAGGCCGATGAGTCATCGTTTGTCCGAAAATAAACTTCTAAATATAGAAAAAAATGTAAAAGTGACTGAAGTTTGGTTACAACTAAATAATCAACTCTCATACCACAGTCTTGGCCATGAATTTATATTTAAATGTCATAGAATAATCAGAACAAGCCTAATTTAACGTCTAACGTTTCTTTTTTTTTAACTGTGTTGAGCAATTCACAGTTGATAATTTTTGAAGTAAAAACTTCTTTAAGCGCAAAAAGCACTTTTTGGGTGAGGTAAAATATACGCGCTCTTAAAGTAAGCCGCTTTGCGTGTTTGATTTCGTCGATGATTTCTTCTTCTTCATTGTAAGAAACCAGAGGTTTAATGTAACAGCTGATCGTAAAAGAAGAAAAAATCGACAAAATAAAATAGGCAGTAGTAATCAAAAGGCAAGGGGAGATGATCGGAAAAATTTTAAAAAATGTTTTATTATTATTATTCATTATTTTCTGAACATAAAAACATATAAAAACATAAACTACACCTTACTAAAGAGGAAGCATATAGTGACCACTATGTTCCAGTGGATTTTAAGGTAGGCCTAGTTTCATAGTTATGAAATTATTAAGTGTTTAGCCGAAAAAAGGGCAATTTGTTCAGTTTTTGGCGATTTACCGAAAGTTAACTTTTTACGCACAAATGTACCTTTTTCTCAAAAATTAATAATACTACATGCTTGAAATTTTTACACAAGATTTTATACATATATGAGACTATACCGCTCTACTTTCATGATATTTCATGCACAAAGTTTTGAATCGTACCAATAAAAGTACATAAAAAAATGCAATTTTGTGGTATAATTTTAAGAAAATCATAACTTTTTAAAATTTTGAGTAAATTGCATAAACGTAAGTAGAGCAATGGACTTACTATAGCCTGATAAACAATAGGTAAAAATTTCAAAAGATTTGGTTGGATAGTTCTTGAGAAAAAGGTTACATAAAATTAACAAATTTAACATGGGCTCTCATGGACCGTTCATCTCCCCTTAAACTCAGTAGCTGTATGGATTTTGTCACGTCGCGCTACCGATGAAACGGACATTGCACTGCACTTCATAGTTTTGTAAGTTGAGTTAAATTAGTGCACTTGATTAAGTTTGTTATGGTGATGAATGTAAATGCATTAAAGAAACGTGTGTTGGTTCAGTATAGGCCTAACCTAAAATTATGTTGTTAAACTTTAAAATAATACAAATTAGCTATTTAACTTTAATATTTAACAACATATATTAAAATTATAATAAAGTAAGCCTTCCTCGAAGATTTCCGAGAAACTAGTTTTGGTTCAGTACGTGGTTCAGAAGTGAAAACTGTCAAGAATATAAATCGTTGGTTATATTGGTTTAGTCGGAAGTGTCATCATTATTTTTATCTTGTTCCGTTTAAAATTGAAATCTAAAAATAACATAAACATGATTGTCTATTGTCTATCATAGACTATTAAAGTCTATATAGTATATTTGACAGACTTCGAACAGTAAATAAAAGTTAGGATATGATCAGGCGACGTAATGAATTATAGACACTTTTACGTATTGTAAATTAATTTTTTTTAAACTATTAAGTAAAAAAATAGTAAAAAATTTAAATAAAATTAAAAAAATTCCAAATAAAAAAAATTTAAATGTGGAGCTAAATATTTTCTACATCCACGTCATTAGTTTTGGGTAAAATGCCAAAAGAGAATTTTATCATTTTATCGACTAATAAAAAAAAATATATTTCAAAAAATTACAATTTATATTAATAAATAATTACAGTATATTGAGACAGCCTAGTTCAAGCGCCTGAGGCTTCGCCTTTTTACGCTCCGGGCGTCCGCAGTGTATAACATAGTTGCATGTCCTGACTGACACTCATCACATGCGCCGCAAAAGATTAGTTTTCTTGTACGAAAGATTGAAATATTAGTTTTATAATCGTGTTTGGTGTTTTGTATATTAAGTTTGATTTATTTTATGTTTGTTTTCCATTAAGTTGACTAGTCTACAAGTATGCAGTTTTGTAATTTAAACATTTTTGGACTTCTAGCCTCCAGGATTGCATAATAATATTAAAATTTGTTTATTACCTTATATGGTCCGTCACAATCCGTCAGATCTTCAAACGCAGTCATAATAAATAAACACTCGAGACACACATTATAGAAACACTTAAACAAAAACACTATACAAGTTTTTAACATTCACACGGCAACGGTGATCACCATGCATGGTTCACTGTGGAAGTTAAGTGCACACATAGCAGTAGGCCTACTTGTATGGTGTTTTTGTTTAAGTGTTTTTATAGTGTGTGTTACGTGTATTTATTAGCGAATTTCCATAGGAAAAATGAGCTATTGCAGTTGCCCTTATGGTGAAACCCAAGGTCGGTAGTAGCAAATGAGCACCGATCATGGTCCCCAGAACACGTTTTGGGGTGTCATTAAAATTCATATATATATAGGCTATATGTATATATAAATGTATACGAAACCGATTGGGAAAAAAAACAGTGTGTATGAGACGACATATTTATAAATATATATATATATATATATATAAATGTGTTCGCACTCTAGCGGCCGCATTTTAATTCCGGTTTGGTTAAATTCGGTACACGTGTTGGTTGTTTATGTCACTCGGATGAGTTCGTTAGCCTAAAAAATCCAACAACCGGAAGTACGTTTTTTGACCGGAAGTAACTATTTTTTTAGATTTTACTACGAGAATGAAAATTTTTTAAAGTTTTTTCTAAAAATATAAATGTAGGGTGTTATTTTGCACATTTTGTTTTTTACGCGACCCTTTAGCTCGCTTGGTTCACCCAAAATCGACCAAAACGTAATATACCATAAAAGTACCCTGTTCGAAGCCAAGTGGTGCAAACTCGCGAGGCCACTAGGAGGAAACAAATTCTACGAATATATTGCGTACACACAGACATCTGTTCAATGCCTTCGTGAGTAGACCTATTTCCCAAACCCTGTTGGTGGAAACCCTAAAACATAGGCGTATAAACTTAATTTTGGAAATTTTCTCAACTCACGTCAGCGGTCCAGCTGCGTGATCGAATTATTTATTATGACTGTGTTTGAAGATCTGACGATGGCATAGATATGTCGAAACCGGTAATTTGAAAAAAAATAATCAAACAAGGATTGTGACGGACCATATAAGGTAATAAACAAATTTTAATAGTTTTGTAATGTTTTTAGGAACAGTTACAACACTCTAACATCTGTGGAATATTCTCTCACTCCATACAAGTATAAGCATAGATCATGAATAATAAAACAGGTCATGCATGCGTACGGGGGCTGTGTGCCGAAAAGAAGGTAGTCGGGAAAATAGTGCATGATCGCGCCGCGAGGTAGTGCTAGGGAGAAATCATTGGTAGCATTGGTGTTTCACACAGCTTCCGTCGTTTCCCCAATAGATAGCGCCACTATCGTCGAATTTTCAGTGGATTGAAATATTGCATTGGATTGGAGTTCTATTAGGTTATCCAAATACAATGGTATGAGTGACGTAAGCTTCAACATGATTGCAAGCAAAGCACTTTGCGCTATCAGAAATCTCATTCATTCTAAAACAAGGAATAAAACTTAAAGGCGTGTTTGTAAACATGCATCGTACTTTGTTTTGCGAGTCTGGAAACTAGGTCATGTAATCTGCTTTCGTCAACGAACTAATATTGGTCTTTAGAGCGGTGAACCTCAGCTTACTAGTTTTTTTTAAAGGGAAGGATACCCTGTCCGCCATATTGAATCTGATTCCCATAAGAACAATGCTACAGAATAAGTCATTTTTTTTCAGTTAATTCGTAGAATAAATTTAAAAATTAGGTTTCATTTTGAAGTACTGTCATATGCGGATGTTGATTGCCGAATACATTTTCAAAAACCGTTATATTGTTTTCATAAACGTATGTTATGAATGGTAAACTTTATTTTTTTTTACTCATTTGCAAAAAGAGGTATTACAAAAAACACTTAGCAATCAACACCCACAATTTATTTTACTTTAAGAAAAAAGAATACAGCTTTCGTTTTTTGATGAAAATAACACAAAAATATGCTTAAAAGTGAAGGTATAGTTAGGTTATTAGCGAATTTCCATAGGAAAAATGAGCTATGCATTGGCCCTTATGGTAAGACCCAAGGTCGGGATTAGCAAATGAGCACCGATCATGGTCCCCAGAACACGTTTTGGGTTGTCATTAAAAATCATATATATATATATTGCAACGGATAAACCTTATGCAATGCGTGAAAAATTGAGTTTTGTTGTAAAACTGCAAAAATCAAGATTTCATAGCAGGAGTTGAGGTACACCCTATACTTAACTAGATTAGAATACGACAAGTCCCGGCCAACTGTACTGTGTCAACAGAGATGGACTTTTGTCCAGGAACTTGTTCCAAGTTGCCTGAAAGACTTAGAAAAATTAGTTGTTTTATACAGGAATAAGGTGTTAAATAAAAGTATAAAATTGATGAATTTTATGGGTAAATGTGAAACACGGGAGGTGGAAACATTGTTCATGGAAGTCACAATTTTGTAAAATAAAAAATGGTAAAGTTATAAAGAGTTAAAGTTATAGGAAATTTTCAAATTTCATCAAAATTAAATGAAAAAGATATTTTTGAAAAGCGTAAGAAAAATTGAATAAAAAATGTTAAATAACAAATTAAGGAATTTTTGGTATTTTAAAAGTTAGAGATAATTGTTAAAGTTTGAAGGTGAAAAAGCACCATAAAAAATGAAAAAGGGAAAATGAAAAAGTAAACAAGTTGTAAAGAAGTAAAAGTTTTATAAGATAAAAAGTTTATAAATTGTTAATTAATTAAAATAATAACATAGTGTTAAGAAAGTAGTAAGGGTATAAAATTGTAAATCTCAATCGAAAGTATCAATTTTAAAGTTAAAATTCAAATTCAAAAGTAAATGTTAAATTTGGCAAATTTTGCAAGTCCCAAAAACAGAAGAAAAATCTTCGGACAGAATGGAAATTTTGGCTAATATATCATAAAATAATAACCAACATAGAAGAAAAAAGAAAAAAGATTTTCCTTCAAAACCAGAAAAGTTTTCGTGAGGAAAAACCGCGGAATACGCGAGGCAGCGCCATAAGCGAACCAAACGTAGTACGACCATCACTCAAGTTTGAGAAGAAAGGAAAATGTATCAGGAATACGATTACGAAAACCGCAAGTTCATAAAAGCAGTTAAAGGAAAACTACGAGGAAAATACGTAAGACAATAGGAGAAAATGTTAGGAGGGGAGATCTAGATTAGCTGATGGCAAGGCCTAACGAAGAAGTTAGTGGGGGTAGTACCAACCTAAAACTTAAAGAAATCAATGCAAGTTGCATGGCAAGATATCGAACAAGGAATAGAAAAATAAGAAAAGCAGTTGGTACTCGGAAGGCGGCAAAGGAGGCTATATAAGCGAAGTACAGCGGGAGCCGCGGAGCTCAGATATATCTAACGACCTATCTCAGAAATCTAACGATCTATCGATCTATCTGGAATCTGGAATCGCTCTCTCTTTGAGATTTTTCTTTAGATCGACGTTGTTAGACGGATCTGCGATGTTATAGTAACGTACTTAGAAGCAGTGTTTTATAAAGACAGCAGTAAGATATGTGTCAATCAAACAGTGAACATTTTAATTAATTATAATATTATGCGATATAATATTTCAAGTAACAGTTTTCATTAAAATTCTATCAAACGTAAATACGAGTTAAATGAACAAAGACAGTGTAAAATCAGTTAGTATTACAGACAGTGAAAAAACGATTGAACAGTTTGAGTGAATTACGCTATAGTTAATTATATAGCGGGCGCGTCAAAAAATCTATAAATGACGTAGTCTACAGGAATCACAGGACTGATGTAATGACAATAACTGGAACCACACATGGACTTTGAAGGACTACTGGAATAAGAAGCGGAAACCAAATCAGGGAAGGCGTTAAACCAAATCAGGGAAAACGTTAGAAGACATCAGGGAAAGTCAAACCAGGCAAAAGCTGAGACCACGAGAGACGTTCAACCGCACCAACGATAACCGGACTTCAGGGAAGCTGTATTTCAATCAACATTCTTGGGAAAGGTGTTCAGAGTCCAGGGTCGCAGTAATAAAAGGTCTGTCAGAAAAGTTACGATATCCCTTATTAAAATATTGCCTGAGTTAAATTTAAATAATTATTGATACTGGGTTGAGATAAAAAATTAGGTTTTTCAAAATATAAAATTATTAATCTTGTAAATTAAATATATAAAATCATTTTCATAATTAAATAATTAAATAATAAATATTAAAAAGGAAGGAATAATTAAGTATAAATGAATAATAAATGGTTCTACCTAAAAGAGTTAAAATTTATGTAAATAGTAAATTTAGTTTAAAATTTATGTTTTTGTAGTGGAAAGAACCACAGAGTATTTTGAGTTTTTTATTGAATAAATTTTCTTTTGATTTCAATTAATATAATTAATTTACCTTGTTCAAGAAATTCCTATTATCTAAGTATCATATATGATAAGTTGTTTTCAGTGTATGATCAATATTGAAGGGCGGAAACGCAAAGTTGGCATTTCCAACGAAATTTCACAAAGCACAAATAATTTAATTATTCTAGGTAAAGTTCCACTGTTCTCACTCCTCAGAGATTGTCAAATAAATATAATATTAATTACTGAGCTGAGCAAATTTAAAGTTAATAGTAACTTGAGTAACTGGAAGGAATTTAATAAAATATTTTTATTTAAGGTGACTATAGGCATAGTTATCTTAACCAGAGTTATATCACCTAGGCTATTAAAATTAATTTGCCTTAAACTTCCAGTAGGTGATATAATCTCTTTATTCTGTAACAAAGTAGGGAAATCCTACAGACAGACAAGCGTCGGGGCTACATTGCAGAGGTGGCTCCCGAACGTCATAAAAAAGGTCTGTCGTTGCAGGGTTGACGTCGCAACGTGGGGACAAAAGGAAAACAAACTTCCTCCCCCAGCGTCGTGCAACTCGTGCGTCGTTGCA
>JAGFPH010000027.1:602981-618896 GCA_018207615.1 Philaenus spumarius
CTCTTGTCTTACTGAGCACGCGTCGGGAGACAGGTCACCGCTATCCCCACCTTAACCCGATCCAAATGCATTTGTCCTACTTAATCGTAATTTCAGTGAAAATAATATTTTTCCATTTGCTTCGCAGCAAGTCACCAAGGGTGATGTTGAGCGAAGCGACCAGGGAGCCCTGTATTCTCTCTATATGTAAAAACCCCTGACAAAAATTCTAGCATACTGCGCATGCGTCCTATCCCAAGCCAATGCTACCCCACCAACCTATCCCTATCTAAGTGCCTCTGTCCTAATCAATCGTAATTTCCGTGAAAATATCAAAGTATACAACATTCTGTGTGCATTTTCTTTGCCTCGAACAGGTGAATGAAACGAACAGGTGGCCCTTTAGTTATATATTGGTTTGTATTATTTTAATAAATATACAGGTTAGCGTATATCTCATATTTCACCTTAATAGTTTTACCCATCCCTGAGAATTTGTATCGAGACAAACTAAGTCATCTTAGGGTTTCTTTTTGAAGTGAAAACTTCTTTAAGTGCACCGAGTACTTTTGGATGAGGTAAAATATACGAACTCTTAAAGTAAGACGCATTGCGTGTTTAATTTCTTCTTCTTCATTGTTTAACATACGTACTAATATAAACCAGAAGTTTAACGCAACAGCTGATCGTAAAAGAAGAAGAAATCGACGAAATAAAACAGGCAGTGGTAACTTCAAAGGCCTGTAACTCAATATTTGTGTGGGTTTAGTCACATCACGCTACCGATGAAATGGACATAGTGCTTCCTCATTTCGTAAGTTGTGTGAAAATAGTTTACTTGGCTTAAAATCAATATCTGTATGGGTTTAGTCACGTCACGCTACCTCTGAAATGGACATTGCACTTAATAGTTTTGTAAGTTGTGTTAAATTAGTGTACTTGGTGATACCTCTAAAATGGACACACTGCTTTCTAATTTTTTTTTAAATGTCTAAATTTGCTAACTTGGTAATGAATGTAAATTCATTAAAGTAGAGTATGTTGGTTCAGTATAGGCCTAACCTAAAATTAGTTTTTTATTAGGTTTAAATTTCAAATGGGACAAGATTAAAATAATGATCGAATTTCGGATTGAACCAATATAGAATAATGATTTATATTCATGACAGTTTTTACTTCTAACGGCAGTCCCACGACTGATTTCTTTTTTCTATTCGTTTCAAGTTACGGGAATCCTAAAAATAGCGGCGTTTCTTCAATTTCGATTAAACATTTTCAAACCAATCATCGGAAATTGAGCAAGTCCTATTTGAAGCTTATAAGTAATTTCCATTACAGCAGTACGCCCACGATGAAACGATTGCTCTGCATATATGTTACGTACAAAGAGTTTCATTGCATTTGTTTTGTAGTTGTTTACGTTCGGTCGTTTGATTGTTCTGCCAACGCGGTCGGTGACAACTAGAGCATTTCAAATTATGGAATAATACTCAGATTTGTATACAGTATGTAAATTTATGTACACACAGCTATTGTGCTATTACAGACATTCTTAACTCGGCGAATGTCTAGTTATATTTAGGTTCGACCTTCGGAAACAGGCCACGTTTTTTGTGGAAGATTTAAGGCAGATGAAAAATTATTATAGTAACAGGTAACCCTTAAAATATTATTTAAAATTCATATACATACACGGACGTTTGTGGTAAGAGGGCGGAAGTGAAGCAAACAGTGGTTGGGCACGCTTTATGCTGACAGGATGTGACTAGTTATCTGATCTTCGCATATATCTGTTCTTTCGATTATTTGTCAACGTTTATTGAAAACCCAATGGACGAACAGAGCTCGTCACAGCACAGTTAGAATAGAAATGCATTGACGTACAGTGTACGTCATATTGCGGTGTTATGTTAATTCGAATATATAAACTAAATAATCATCATTTGTAATAAAAAAAAGATATGAAACTAAACTATTGTTTATGGAACATTTTCCAAAAACAGGATACTTTATGTTACCAGTATTTAAAAAACCGTAATTTGTTTTTAAGTTCAAAATACCCCAAAAGGCAAACTCCGTGACATTTTACCAACTGATTTGTAATAAAAAAATATAAGCTTGTATATTTGTTAATGACATTAATTATTACTTCAATTTATATTTATATGTAATCCAAATACCACTCACTGACTCACTCGTCACGAAATCTCAAAAACCACCAAACGGATTGGAATGAAATTTGGTATATAGCTTCCTCTAGGGCCCTAGGTGCTCGATAAGAAAGGTTTTTTAAAAAATTCTAAATTTCAGGGGGGTTTGGGGGGGGGGTCAAAGTTACTAAAAAAACTTGATGTTATAGATGTTAACTAAATATTATAGATGTTTTATATAATAAAGAAAATATACAGAAGTAATTAAATATAAATTCAAATACATTTAATGGCCAATATATTTTTATTTTATTTATCAAAGTTTAATTACTAAAGTGGTTTTTCTGAAGAGTTAGGACAAACATAATGCTTAGGCTACTTAGGTAGATGTAATGCATGAATTTATTTTGTATTTACTATAGTTATTCATGTATATGTTTTTTGTTTTGTTTTAATGATTATATTTATTTGTTTATGTAATTAGTATAGTGTCTGTCGATTAAGGTTCCGTTTGATTTTGGTTTGGTTACCATATTCTATAATTTGTGTATGGGGGCGTGTATGTGGGTTTGAGTGTGTTGGCGCATGTATTGTTTGTAAAATTAACTATGGTAATTCAATATATTTAATTATTGTAAAAATAAGAATGTTATGAAATGTAAAATAATGGATGTTAAGTACCTGGCTGTCGGTCAAAACGACCAGACCCATTCGATGCTTGCATGGACAAGTATTTGTATACTTTGGTTTGAAATACAGCATTGTTATTATTATTATAGTTTTAATTGAAGACGGTCTCAGATAAGCATCGATTGATACTCCAAAATCACAATTAAATTTTAGAGATAGTACTTTGCAAGCCAATTCCTTTCTTCATCCTCACATTTTTATAATTCGTTTTTAATACTGGTCTAGGATAAACAAGTACCTCAATGACCAGCGGATGAATGGAAAATACAGGAAAATTTGACCTGCGGAACATCAAGGATCAAGAGTTGTCTCATTCCTGTGGAACACGATATAAGATGGATTTCTGTAAGTGGATCTACAGACTGGCTTTTTTTGATTAGTGGATGATGCTATCATTCATCGGCTGCCCCAAACCGATGCACTTTTCATACCTGTAGAGTCTTCAGAATACTAAAAATAGAAGTGGCATGGAACTCAATTGAAAGAGCAGCTAACGTATTTGGTGTGGGCCTGGAACGTACACTCAGTTTTGTATCGCACGTATTGGAAATTGTAACAAAGGCGACTATCTCACAAGATAAACGCGTGGTCCCAAAGAAGCCAGTAGAAGATTACCGCCCCGTGAATTCACTCTAGGATGCTGTATGCTGCTACAGTCAGGGCAAATGAAATAAAAAATCGCTCCGTAGGGTTGAAATTTACGTGGTGACTCTTCACTGCTACGTAGTTCATTGAGATATACGTAGTTCAATTAACCACTGCTACATTTTGTGCCATAACTTCTGCAGCAAGTCCGGCAGTCTCTGAAAAGAAGCATTCGCTGGACATCTTTGAAAATGAACATCCGTAATAATACGTCTATAAGTGTTTAAAACCCTTGGTATATTCCCGCATAGATCTATATATATAAAAGCGAAATACCACTCACTCACTGACTCACTCATCACGATTTCTCAAAAACTACCGAACGGATTGAAATGAAATTTGGTATGTAGCTTCCTCTAGGGCCATAGGTGCTCACTAAGAAATGGTTTGTAAAAATTCGAAATTTTAGGGGGGGTTTGGGGGGGATCAAAGTTATTAAATCACGATTTCTTCAAAACTACCGGACGGATTGGAATGAAATTTGGTATGTAGCTTCCTCTAGGGTCATAGGTGCTTACTAAGAAAGGGTTTGAAAAATTTTGAAATTTTAGAAGGGGTTGGATCAAATTTACTAAAATCATAATTTCAGATCTTTTATTATTATGACAATAGTGCTTTTATTATTTAAGATCTATATATATAAGCCAAATACCACTCACTGACTGAACACTTAAAAAGAATACAATTACGTTAAAAAGACTGAAAATACCAACCACCACGGGCACCGCCGTACGGGTCAGCTAGTACGTCTATAAGTGTTTAAAACCCTTGGTATATTCCCGTATAGAATAACAATTTTCAAACTATAAATATAAGGTACAAATAATTCGATCATGCAGGCAAACCGCTGACGTGAGTGGAGCGAATTTCCAAAATTAAATTTATATGACTTAGACTTTCAACAATTTGGGAAATTCTTTTACTCACGAGGAAGCTGAATAGCTTCATGCGAGTACGAAATATATTAGGCGGGGGAATAAAAAATGTATACTGTATGTTAAAAACGAAAGTTTTCAGCTTTCTTTTACTCTGTGCATTTGTTTTAAAATAAAATATTTGGAACTATTACAAGTTCAGTAATTAATATTTTTGGTTGTACTATTATATCAGGCTTTCATTTCTCTAAGAAGCCGTAGCATGGAATAAGGTAGACAGTACTTGACCATAAGAGTTCCACAGCAATGTCTAAGTTACTCTGTCAGCCTGGCTACAATCCCTGTCACTCTGACAAGACAAGTTCAGCTTGTTCGACTCACTCATGAGATACACAGATTGACTTCTGGGAATGAGATAATATCTCAGACAACGCGATAGTCGGGCCTCACGTAAACTTGGCGTTAGATATGAACCAACTCGTGAAGACGTACACGCTAACGACAATGTGTTGGTATTTACTGATATAAAATACTAATATGACACCTCTCTTTCTAACTTTATATCATTATCTCTTGATACGAACACATCTCTAAACAGATTTTTATAAAAGTTGTTTCTCTTTTAATTTGATTGTTTTAACAGCGTTGTGTTGGTGAAGTTAGAAGTGACTGCGATGAATGTACTCCTGGTGTTCAGCACTGCTGTCTCGTACTTTCCTACTTACAGTGGTACAATATTGCTTGATTTTCCCCACTTATTTAGCGAATTTCCATAGGAAAAATATGCTATTGCAGTGGCCCTTATGGTGAGACCCAAGGTCGGGAATAGCAAATGAGCACCGATCATGGTCCCCAGAACACGTTTTGGAGTGTCATTAAAATTCATATATTTATATATATATATATGTATATATGTGTTCGCATTCTAGCGGCTGCATTTAAGTCCGATTTGGTCCAAATTTGGTACACATGTTGGTTGTCTACGTCGCTCGGACGAGTTCGTTAGCCAAAAAAATCCAACAACCGGAAGTACGTTTTTTGACAGGAAGTAACTATTTTTTTGAGATTTGTACTACGAGAATGACATTGTTTAGAGTTTTTTCTAAACATATAAATGTAGGATGCTATTTTGCACATTTTGTTTTATTACGCGACCTTTTAGCTCGCTTGGTTCCCCCAAAATCGACCAAAACGTAAAATACCGTAAAAGTACCCGGTTCGAAGCCAAGTGGTGCAAACTCGCTTGGCCACTAAGCGCAAACAAATTCTACTGATATATTGCGTACACACAGACAGCTGTTCAACGCCTTCGTGAGTAGACCTATTTCCAAAATTGTTGGTTGAAACCCTAAAACATAGGCATATAAACTTAATTTTGGAAATTTGCTCAACTCACGTCAGCGGTCCAGCTGTGTGGTCGAATTATTTTTATAAGTAGACCTCGCGGAATTAGAGTCGCGACATGGGCTCTTATAGGACTACGTTTTTTGCACCGACTTACGACATATGACGATACCATTTTTGAGTAATATGCACCGACTTCTGACAACTACCGACTACAGAATGTTCAAAAAATATTGTACTACCTAATGTAAGAATATCATATCCTATAGTTGTCGGTAGTTAACCATTTCACCCGTTAGACGACGGTAATCGAAATGCAAATGGGTTTTCTTTCTTTTATATCAACTAAGAATAATACGAACCAAATCTCAGCTCTCTAACTTGTAGGAATTTAGTGGATTTTATATTTATCGTTTATGGGTAGTTACTTCATTTAATCCCTTACGCAAGTAGGCTGGATGCGTTTAGTTTAGCTGTGTAACATTTAAGAAGAAATTTACAAAAAATAAGCTCTCTAGCTTCAAGGGTCGATCACGCAGCTGAACCGCTGACGTAAGTTTTGCGAATTTCCAAAATAAAATTATATGTTTTGGGGTTTCAACCAACTATTTGGTAAATTGATCTACTCACGTAGGCGCCTCTGTGTAAGAAATATATTAGTAGAATTTGTTTTCTCCTAAGCCTCCACCCAAGATTCGCGCGCTGCTTCGTTCCACTCGCAGCGGAAAAACTCGTGAGCTTGCACCTCAACCTTGCGGCCTCTGGTTATGGAGTGCTTCGCTTCGCTCGCAGCGTACCTACTAGGCATATGGCCTCGGATGAGAAAATGCCTCCACGGTAAAATCCCCCACTAGGATTTGAACCGGGTACTTGTATGGTATTTTACACTAATGAAAACCGAATGTTCACTTATACCACTTTGCTTCTGACCCATTCATATGCAGAGTGTTCATAAAGTCCCTTTAACGCCCATTATTATTTTTGTTATTGAAACTACGTTAAGAAAACTTTGTGTATATCTTGTGTTGCATAACAGGAAATGTTTTTGACATATCTGAACCTTTTTGATTTTGGGGTGCTTAGTTTTGTTTTGCATTGAGGATATTTTCAAACTAGTCAGTCAAACTTACTAGAAGATGCGAGTTTATTATTATTAGTTGATGTTACACTGTATAAGTCTATTACAACGGATCTAAATTCAAACTTTAATTAAAATACTTAAAAACCAACAAAAACATCAGAAACAGATTGTGACACTATCTTGACTTATACCACTTTGCCTTGGACAAGTTGACTTATACCACTGTCGCTTGGAAGAAATAGCAGATAGTGTTCAGACCATATGCTACCCCATGCGGTCAATTTTACAAGTAGACTTATACCATTTTCCCTCATAACATATATTAATGTTACCAAGCGAAATAGTAGAATAAGTCAAAATTTAAATTTTCCTCACTTATACCATTTTTCTTCTGACCCATTCATACATATATATACAGAGTGTATATAAAGTCCCTTTAACCCACTTTATTATTTTTGTTATTGAAAATAAGTTAACAAAACTTTGTATATATCTTTGTGGTTGCATAACAGGACAAATTGTTTGACATGTCTGAACCTTTGTGATTTTGGGGTTACTTAAAGGGAATAGGGGAATAAACAATTTAAAATATAAAGGTAGGTCATGCAATACACTATTGAAAATTTTATTAAAAGAGAAACAGGATGACGCAAACTAGAGCTTAGTATCTTGCTTCGTTTCAAAGTAATAGACAATAAAAGTTCTGGAAAATGATATTGTTATAATATCATCAAAGCAGATTATTAATTTGTTAATATTAGGAATAAGTAGGTTGTATGTTATATTCTAGTACTTTGATTGTCCACTTTGAAAGGAAGTAAGATATTAAGCTCTAGTTTGCGCCATTGTGTTTCTTTTTTAATATGATTTTAAATGGTGTATTACATGACCTACCTTTATATTTGAAATTATTAATTATTAATCATAGAGGGTCAGATATGTCAACAAATGTTTCCTGTTATGCAACAAAGATATAAACAAAGTTTTGTTAACTTATTTTCAGTAACAAAGATAAACAGTTAAAGGAACTTTAAGAACACTGTGTATAGATGTTTCTAGCATTATTATGTTTGTGTTTAGATAAAATGAACACAATTTCTCTCAATAATTTAGGAAGGTGTGCTAGTTAACATACTTTGTCAAACTTCACTGTGATTCCTTTATCCATTTCTAATGAAATCGACTGTGACACATAGACAGACAAACGTGTGATCCTACAGGGGTTTCCTTTTTCATTTCAAGGTACGGAATCCTAAAACTATATTTATTTGCAAAAGTACTGTAGTAAAATTGTCCTCTAAAATCTCGCAACAACACCCCAACTTAGTACCTTAACTTTTTAATTTGTTCTCTCGCACTAAATGGAAAAGTATAAAATATTTGCTGGTCGGGGGTAAACGTAGTTAGGGATATTTTATAACTTGCATTCTTGGTTGCACCTCTGCAACGCTATCTGTGTCCACACTCTGTACTGAATGTAATCCTGGCCAACTTATTTTCCCGTATAACCCTATTTTACTGCCGTGTTTGTACAAATACACTTTACTTACTCTAATAAAATTGCATAAACGGACTGGACCTCATAATTCCCGCCGGGAGGGAAAACAAAACTTCCCTACGACTAATGTGTATTTGCTCGCTTGATTTATATTTAATAAGGGATAATACTTGGGATTTATTGTTGAAAATTTGTATGGCCAAATTTAGCTAAGTGCGAATAGCCGTAGAAAACAGGTTACAGTGAGAGACATTAAAAAAATCAGACTAGTATAACATACAGTTGTAACGAAGTTTATAATAATGATAATAATGTGAGTATGCGAAAAATAAATAGTCCTAAAATTGCAATAGTTTTAAATGTTTTATTTCTAGGCAAATATAAAATATAAGTATTACGATCACGCAGCTGAACTTCTGACTTAAGTTTAGAGAACTTCCAAAATTAAATTTATAGGTTTTAGGGTTCCATCTAACAATTTGGGAAATTTGTCTACTCACGTATCCGCTGCGAGTGGAACGAAGGAGAGCGTGAGTAGAAGCTAGAGGCTTAGGTTCAAACAAATTCGACTAATATATTTCGTTCGTGAGTAGACCAATTTATCGAAAAGTTGGTTGAAACCATAAAACATATAAACTTGACCAACACAGCTGCTTTCATAATGCTGATGATATCATTAAAACATGTTAAGATTTCTGACTCTTCTGAGCTGTGGTCCGATCTCGGAATTGGGAAACATACGAATGTTAACTATAATAAATTTAGAATTTTAACATGATGTTTTAACTACGTATTGGACGTGTCAGTGTGTGTGGAATATAAATTCAGTGTGAAACGTTATACCCATTTAATATTTTAAAATCGGTTTCAAGATGGTGATTAAATGTAATTGAAAAATTCTAAACCACATTGCTTTAAACCTTAGGTGGTTAATTTAAAAAAAAAAAAAAAACCATCTGTTATTATAGTCCATTTAGTTCTTAACTTTTCTGTCAATCAAACGTAAAAATAAAAATTGAAGATATATTTTGCCGTTTCTCGGATCTTTTAGAAACAAAGGCGAACCGTTAAGGGTACCCTTCTAGTGGGGCAATTAAAACGTTTGTATCGAGATTATCTGATCGATTACTGAGTGTCGATCGGAGAAGGTTCCATGACGGTGTTGCGAGAGTGGCAAGTATACTCACGTGCGGATGTCTTTAGATAAATCGATACTACGGTATGTGGATCGAATAAGAACTGTGAGGTTACTGCAGGACATTGGTATGCGAATTATAGGAAATATAACAGTAGTTCTGCACGTTGAAAAGTTTGCAGTACTTCAGTGGTACTTTTTTCAAACGTAGCTGAAAAGCGGTTAGATGATCGATGAAAGTAGTAGCATTTAAACATACCTAATTGGGATAAGTAAAAGGCGAAATAAAAAGAAGTAGACAAAGTGGCGAGAATTTGAAATAATGTAGATTACAGCGATGCTTTGATTTATCTCATTCAAAATAGCAGACCATGTCCATACTTGGTAGAAATGCTAGCCAGAACTTTACTTTCTGGTTACCCCATTTATAGGGCTTCTTTAAAATTGTTTTTGTGGCCTTTAGAAAGGCCCTTCTAAATATCCTATACACCCGCTTCAAAAATTACTAATTTTACACATTCCTCTGCAGAAATAAAGCCTGCTAAAAGTAGATAGTCCTCAACATTAAAGTCCTGAACGCAGTCCAGGTATGCTTGCAGATAATCGAGAAAAAGGCAAATCTAATGCTCATCAAACATTTTGGTAATAAATCGTGTATGTCAACGGTTATTCTATTCATTGAGAACTTATTTAAAGTTGCTGTTTCTTTTTAAACAAAAAATAGTTATTGCTCTTGCTTAAAAAGAGAGATGGACCAAACCTACTTCAAAAAATGGACTAGTAACTGATCTAGAAGAATTTTCACCGTAATTAAAAAAAAGAAAGAAGATTTGCTTTAGATATTTTTGCAACAATAGGCAGGCACAGAAGCAAAGCTGTTTTGTCGAACTTATGTTAATCTAGTTTAGTTGTTACTCCTCATGTATATAAACTAAAGGTATAAGCTTTGATGAGAAACATATTTTTCAGTCATCCAAGAAGAAGGTTAGGAGGTCCAAAAACTCACTAAAGGGTTCACCATAGTACAAGTCACCTGCCGCTGCAACTATGTTTGTGTTAATACGCACAGAACCTCTTAGTACCTTAGTACCTTTATTGGTGAATTTTTTACCATCCTGTCTAAAAAGTGAGAACTATCACTGTACCAAATTTAGAAAAATATCACAAGGCTCAGAAACTTACAAAAATGTCTTCACTTCAAAATCGTGAAATAATCTTTGCACGGCATTTTTTTTAATTCGTTCAGTAAAAGGTGCAAACATTCTTTTTAGAACAAGAAAAGCATGTACAAAAATTCCAGATAAAATCAAAAGATAGCGTGCCTCACATTAACCAATAAGCAAAAAATGGTTTTGAAACAATGAGCTAAAGCAAAAAGGGGGAAGTTCAAACAAGTGCTTGAAAAAAGGGGTGCTCATCTGACAGGCAAATCTTGCGTACTAAAAAAACTTAACTAACAACATCTTAATTCAGAGTCTACAGTACAAAATGTAATAAATTCAATTTTAGAATCAGAAAGGAAAACGTTTAAAATAATGCAATTACAATCAACAAGTACCAAACCCAAATGAGCTCTACAAACTTTGGATCTTGGGTGCTGTGGAGTAACAACAGAAGAACTTCATGTAGTAAATCAAAATGTAGAAAATCTGGATATACATATGAACATTATAACGGATTTGGCGAAAGACGAGCATAAAGACTTGGTCCAAACAGCTGAAAAAAAGTTCTCGAAAGACATTAGCACTATACTAAAACGTGTACATGACACCATACATACTTGCACAAAAATTAGAGAAATAAGTATCGATGAGCGAAATATGTTTTTTAGAAAACCTTCAAGAAGGAACAGAAGGACCAAAAACTGACTATGGGGTTTACCATAGTATAAAACACTTTTTGTTTCAATTATGTTTTTTATTAATACGCACAGATTACCTCTGATCTTTCTTTTCTTTTAGTGTATCTGTTACCATCCTGCCTAAAAGGTAAGAGAACCCAGGTTCAATTTACCAAATATGTTTCAGAAAAAGGCAGAAGCTTCAGGAGATTCAGAAACTTACAAAGAAATGCTTTAATGTAAAGTTTCACCTATGAACTGCTAATTTTTTAACACATTCAGTAATAGGCACATAAAGTCTTTTGGTCTAGTAAATATAACTATTGTGTAAAAAGCGACAGTAATCACATTCTGCCTGCAAGATAAGATTTAGAAAAACAACCAGGTCGTTTAGACTTACTAGTTACTGGACTACTGTACTATATAATTTAACTTAATAGAATGAAATTAATTAATTTACTGTAGTTAATCAAACTACGTAGCAGTGGATATGGTCAGCAAAACAGATAAATACTATCAACAGTACTGATAGGTTCATACTAGTTCGTCAGACTAAACTCCATATTGCACTCTATACACTCTTCAGCAGTATAGAAAGTAATATTCTTAAAACATCCATTTAATACGTTTATTAGGAATTGCCTTAGAGTTTTCAGGATGTCTATTAAAAAAACTCTGCTCCTAAGAACTTAAATCTAGATTGAGTTTTTACCTGAACGAAATCACAATCAATAGAATTTGTTGTCTTGTTAAATAATTATGCTTCTCACATCTGAGCTTGTACCCGTGTACATTTACTTTTATGTACCATAGAGCCGGGAGTGTAAAAATACAAGCTGGAGGAAGAATGTTGACCTCCTTGAAGAAGGGCCTACATGAATCATGTTCAGTTACCCCTTAAATGGTGCTGACTGTTTTTGCCAGAAGAAAACTTGTCTGCCACCTGAGGGGTTTCCCAGAGCGTCACGCCGTAAATCATACGGTCAAAGAAAAAGACAAAATAGGCCTTTAGGACTCGACTGGAGATTCCCATATAAGACAGGAATCAAGGTGCATACATAGAAGCTTGACAGACTTTTATGGCCCGGGTTCCATATAGACTAAATGAAATTTCAACGACTGGCCTTCTTATTTTTAAAACTAAACCAGCACTTTGACTTGAGCATGCTACCTCTTATGAGATTCTCAATTAATAATACAATCTATATGAATTTAAAATATATTGCCAGATAATGTACATACTTTTTATTCATTTTCTTTTGAGAAATTAACTGAGTTTATCTGCATCTACTGAAGTGTAAAAATCCATTACAAGGCTATTTATGTACTATTACTCTCAATAATACGTAATTCGTTCACTCCAACTGTAAATAACACTATATTTTAAATCAAAAAGGATTTCCGACAAATTTAAACAAACAAACGCGCACGATTCACTAATTATAAATATAAAAGTCAAACAAACTATTTAACAAGTACACGTAAGACCGCTTTGAAGGAAGATCCGCATTGTAAATCCTAAGGGTTGGATGTCATCCTCATCCCTCCCTTCGCCCCTCCGCTCTGGTTAGCCAAAGAATGGCGGCGACTGGGACTGGGGGTGAAATATGGCACTTGATATAATAAAACAAGCTTGCGGTGAGTACGCGTTACAATGTTAAGCTGAAATATACGACATGCGGATTACATACTGACTCCAAATAAGGGAGTGTTTTTAAATGTTCACAGCTACTAGGGTGGTTTGCAGTGGTCAGACCTGTTTTATAGGACTCTCTTCTTGTCTCTACATTGTTTTATTATCTTCGGTTTAATTTATTTTTTTCGGTAAAGAAAATAAATAAAAGTTTTTTTAATTGTTAAAGTAGGTATTATTAGATAAATTATTGCGGTGTGTATTGTCGGAAGATTTACAACCTCTTGCGGTATCATTGAAGTGGAAAAGGGTGTGGACGTTATTTTTTTGCCAAGAGTTTTGAGTTCTCAAATTTAATGTGTTATTTTATGCTTCTACTAGGACTGCCTTAGTGTTTTAAGTACTGCACTGACTTCCAAAACCATCTTTAAAGGCTACCTTCTCGTTTAGACAACATTTTCTCCTCAATAGTTGAGCAAATACACTGGATACTACAATATGGATCTTCGTAAATTATGTAATGAACACCTACAGAAGGTTCAGAGCCTAGAGCGGGAAGCTATGCATATTGTATATTGTTCCTATGGTGGTCGAAGCGTTTTAGTTTTTGAAGATGGAGTTCATTCGAAACAAGTCAGTGAAATGTAGCCTACTTAAAAGACTAGGCAGTAGGGTAGTCGTAGGAGAAACATACAATATCATATTAATTGAGAACTATAAATTCTTGACACAGCAATACAAATATATTTTGACAGTAAAAAGTAATCAAAACACTAAAGCAAAAGTTGTTGTTCAAAGTTATCGACTTTGCGGATCTCTCATACTAAAATAAAACCTATTAAGATCGTTTGGCCAGTAATATTCCCAAATAAGTACATTAAAATTAGCTATAACAGAAGAAATGTTCATTTGAATGGCCTATTTTCGAACTAGTTTAAGTAATTGTCTATATACAATATATATGGGGGAAGAAGTATCACTTTCTAGTATTTAATCCAAACACCACAAGGTGGGGTGTTCGGCCACCCCAAGGCATTATTTTCGTGCATGCGCTAGGCCTAGAGCGTTTCAGGAGGGCAGGGATCTCAATCCTCCTCTTCAGTTGTCCTATGTACGTGGGAAAGGATACATAACGCTGGAAGGTCAGTAACCTCTCCATTCAACTATTTTTTCTAGAAATAACATACTGGGGGTGCCCTTGCGGTAAAGGAGACAGAGTGCGATTTAGCCAAGCAGATTTTTTGAAAACCCTTGCATTCCAACTCATTCAGCCCTTCATGAAACAATGGCAGTGCAACGAGAGAATTCCCAGAGCACTCTGGGACGATATCCGGATGGCTTTAGGCGTAGCAACTCCTTCTGAACAACAGCAACCTCTGGAAGAGGGACCTCCAACCAAAAAATACAGGCGCTGCCACTTTTGGGAACGAAAAAAGGACAACTACCAGTACCTGTTCACAGTGCCAAAAGCCAATTTGTAAAGAGCATGAGAGGGTCACTAAGTCATGCTACAGATGTATTGAGAAGCGATAATACAATTTTTACTGTGCAATTTGGAATATGTGTAATTTTTTTCAAGTTTTGAAGTATTTTTGTATGCTGTTTTTTATGCTAATGTTTATTACCTTCAATTTTCTGTTCAATATATAATTTACGATACTGCAAGAAGTTACCTAATAATTTATTATCCTTTATGAAATTTATTATGCGTTAGAAACTATGTAAATAGCCTTTGTGTTTCCTAAAACTGCAAAAATCTAAAAAATGGAATTTTTTCATTATAATTTAACAGGAAATGATTGAGAAAGTCTTTTGATTAATTTTATAATACTTGTTAAATACTTTAGAAACAATAGTATACCATAAATCATTCGTAATGTATTTCAAAACGACTGGGGCGTGGAGACAACCCACCTTGTGGTAAATGAGACTTTGTTTCACCTTGTGGTGTGAAGGGTAAGATCAAAGAAGATAAACTGTGAAAATGGTAAAGTTTCGTAACGAAAAATGTACTTACGGATCAATGAGTATAAGGGGAAAAGTCAGGTGCTGGATATATCAATTGGTGACCAAGCATAGCATCAATAAGACTGTTGGTTTGATGAGCTGCCTATTTAGAGAGAGCTGAGTATATTAACAGATCCAACAGCAACAATAGAAGCACTGATAAAGGCAATACCGAGCATTTTCTTCTGTGCCTTTTCTACACCAACAATCCGAAAGAACTGCTGTCTCATCAAACGCATACTATTCCGACTAGTCAGACGAGATAATAAAAGAAGCTGCAAACTTGGATCTAATTCAGTACCAGAGCTACAGCTGGTCGGATGACACTAAATGGATAGAGCACCAGCGCCCTGAGTCAACGATGTTAGGTTTCAGAAGCTGGCTGCCGATGTTTTCTTGCATCACGATATTTCCAGGCTAAAAGGCTTGAACAAAGGCTAGGAATAGCCATTTTATCACAAGGCACAACCTAAACACCAATAAGGGTATGCAGTATCTCACGAGTAAAGGCATTGAATTCAGTAAGTGGAGTCAACCTGGAGACTTCTAGAGTTTTACTAATGGCGGTATTATTCTTCAATTCCGCCATGTGCACATGCAATTTAAATTTGCCGAAAGCTCCAATGTATAATCAGCAGATAACAAAATTCCCACCAATGTTTTACTGTTTTGGAGCGCCTTCAAACACTTGACAGTTCATTTCGCAGATGTTGCAAACACTCAATAGTTCATTTCGCAGATGTTGCAAACACTCGATATTTCATTTCGTAGATGTTGCAAACACTCGATAGTCCATTTCGCAGATGTTGCAAACACTCGATAGTTCATTTCGCAGATGTTACAAACACTCGATAGTTCATTTCGCAGATGTTGCAAACACTCGATAGTTCATTTCGCAGATGTTGCAAACACTCGATAGTTCATTTCGTAGATGTTGCAAACACTCGATAGTTCATTTCGCAGATGTTGCAAAAACTCGATAGTTCATTTTGCAGATGTTGCAAACACTCGATAGTTCATTTCGCAGATGTTGCAAAC
>JAGFPH010000027.1:621202-654166 GCA_018207615.1 Philaenus spumarius
TTTACAGTGTTAGCTTTAACAAAAAGTATTTAACAAATGTATTTACAATGTTAGTTTTAACAAAAAGTATTTAACAAATGTATTTACAGTGTTAGTTTTAACAAAACGTATTTAACAAATGTTTTTACAATGTAGTTTTAACAAAAAGTATTTAACAAATGCATTTGCAGTGTTATTTTTAACAAAAAGTATTTAACAAATGTATTTACAGTGTTGTTTTAACGAAAAGTGTTTAACAAAAGTATTTACAATGTTAGTTTTAACAAAAAGGATTTACAGTATTACTTTAAACAGATTCGGATTCAGCAACCCAAAAAACATATAAAATGAAAGAAACCAAAACTACCCCAAAACTTTCCTGCTAAAAACACAATTCGACTGGATTAGGCCTATAGAGTTTTAGCTAAAAAATAAACGTAAGATATTATTTTGCAAATTTTTAGTACACGACCTAATATTGTACCTTGGTTCCCTCAAAATTTATCAAAACGTAACCCGAGGCCGCAAGGTCCAGGTGCAAATTCGCAAAGCGAGTTTTACAGCTACAAGTGGAATGAATCATCGCCTGAGTCGAAGCTGAAGGCTTGGGTGCAAACAAATTCTACTAATATATTTCGTTCACGTAGGCAGCTATTCAACGCCTTCGTGAGTAGACAAATTTACCAAATTGTGAGTGTAAATCCTATGACATACAAATTTAATTTCGGAAATTCGCTTAACTTACGTCAGCGGTTCAGCTGCGTGATCGAATTATTCGAAGTGAAACTTCTTTAGATGCGGTAGGGAAATTGGCTTGGACCAGACGAAAAGTGAAACGCACTCTACACGCACGCGCAGTGCGTGTTTCTTTCTGATATATAGTCTTGTCACTTCTTGCAATGACGGAGACGAGACCCAAGATTAGAATGTCGGACAACTAGCAAGCTGCTTGCAGTAAGCGCAGAAGCCGGCTATAACGCCTGTCATAACTACCGTACTACCAGCAATGTATTATTAACCTTTCAAGTGATGCTAGATGGCTGAGGTATCCAATTTGTAGTCCGGCTAAATCTACTTTAAACTTGGAGCAAAGAATTACGTCCTCATAAACGACAAGGTCTTGTAGTTAAATGTCATCTCGAGGTTCCCAGATACTCGTAAATTGTGGGTACGATTCACAACGCACCGTTGCCGCGAAGGCGATGTGTTTCACCGGGTTAGTTGCTAGCTCCGCCTGCGAACGAGGTTTTGATAACTTTGGGTTTTGAGGTTTGGGACTTTTTAATTTTTTTTTTTTTAGAAGAAAAGTAAACTTTACTTCCAGTAAATTTTATCCGATCAAAAACGACCTAGCGTAGTAAAATCTTTATTCAAAAGCTTAATTAAATCAGCATCGGATACCTTCAAGTACCCCACATCTTACATTCAGACTGTTGTACAAGATTTTATAAACTCATTTGCTTTGGTTTCGTTTTAAATTTAGGATAATCCATCATAGATTAGTACTATGTAATACAGTAGAACTCCAGTTATCCGAATCAATTGGGACCGGACCCAATTCGGATAGTTGGATTTTTCCGAAAAAAGAGTCTATTTTAACTTGTTCTGGGATTGGCTTCGCGTTTACGCGACTGGAGTAAACTATCCGCACATACTATGGTCGCGTATACACTTTATAACTTTAACGTTTGAGTACTATCATCGCGTTAACACGTTCACTGCTAAGGACGCACACGTGAGCTTGACACTGAACACTATGAAAAGCGGCCGACGCACAGTGCTTTGTATGTTTCACAGCCAACCCCCCTATTACGAGTATTTTCAATACACAATAGGCCTAAATTGCGTGCTTCGCTCGCCAACCCCCGTATTGGGAGTATTTTCAATACACAGTGCTTTGTGTGCTTCAAACGCCAACCCCCGTATTGGGAGTATCTTCAACACACAAAGCATTGCGAGCTTCGCACGCCAACCCCCGTATTGGGAGTATCTTCAATACACAGTGTTTTGCGTGCTTCGCACGCCAACCTGCATATTGGGAGTATTTTTAATACACAATACATTACGTGCTTCGTATGCCAACCCCCGTATTGGGAGTATTTTCAATATACAATGCATTGCGTGCTTCGTACGCCAACCAACGTATTGGGAGTATTTTCAATACACATTACATTGCGTGATTCGCACGTCAACCCCCGTGTTGGAAGTATTTTCAATACACCAATGCATTGCGTGCTTCGCACGCCGATCCCCGTTTTGGGAGTATTTTCAATACACAATACATTGCGTGCTTCGTACGCCAACCCCATTGTTGGAAGTATTTTCAATACACCAATGCATTGCGTGCTTCGCACGCCAATCCCCATATTTTGAGTATTTTCAATACACAATACATTCACGCCAACCCACATGTTCGGAGTATTTTCAATACACAATACATTGCGTGCTTCACTGGAAAAAAGTACATACTTTTCATTTTATAATTTTTCTAAAATGCATTTGTGCAGTGCAAAATGCATTCGGGAAAATGCATTTTCAGAAGTCACTTAGAAAAATTCAAAACTTGGTTAATAACACTAGGAATGGACTAAAATCAGGTTCCTGAGAGTTTTCGAGGTCGCCGATCCTGAATATGACATCCAAATTTGTCCATCTCTGACCTGGAGCTTAGGATTGCTGATGAACGTCGTCTCCGAGGCTTCTCCTGAAATACTCGCTCAAATAAAACGAAACTCCTTTCCTGTGGTTTTTTTGGGTAGCTGATTCCAAATCTGGCATCGGTGACCACCCCTCGGGTACCTGGTTCTCCGGAACCTGCACAACGACATCTGCCGATGCTAGATTTGAGGAGAGCCCCCGAAAAAAGAACCCTGATACGATTTTCGGTTCATTTGTATGAATTTTACAGGAAAACTCCAGGGGATGGCGTCAATGTCGAGGTTCCGGTGCACCAGGTACCTTGGAAGGGGGTCACCGATGTCAGATTCAAGAAGGGCGCCCTGGCGTCCATGTCCAGGTCCCGGTGCACCAGGTACACGGGGGGTGGGGTGGTCGCCGATGCCAGATTTGGAATCAGCAACCCGAAAAACCCAGGGGAGGAGTTTCGTTTCATTTGAGCGTGAGTATCAGGAGAAGCCTCGGAGATTACAGCAATCCTAAGCTCCAGGTCAGAGATGGACAAATTTGGATGCAATATTCGGGATCGGCGACCTCGAAAACTCGCAGGAGCCTGATTTAAGTCCATTCCTAGTGTTATTAACCAAGTTTTGAATTTTTTCTAAGTGACTTCTGAAAATGCATTTTTCGTAATGCATTTTGCACTGCACAAATAAAATTTTCAAAAATTATAAAATGAAAAGTATGACATTATTTCAGATAATTTTTGGAAGCGAATGCAAAAAACCCCATCTCAATCCGTTCCATGGCATCAAATTTCGGAGATTTTGGCTCTTTTTGTGCTTTATTTCCACGGCTAATCAGTTTGTTCCTAACCAGCTTGCAATCAGTTATTTGTAACCAGTATTTTATTTATTTCAGGTAAAATAACATTTTCACTGTAACTAATACACCAGGTAAGATCTTTGGCCACACGTTCCTTTTATCATAAACATTGCAAAAAAAGTCTACCAATTTCCCCTCACCGGAAAGGGGTCAAAAAGGGTACAAAAAGCAGTTTTATTTTTTATTTAAACAAACATTAAATAGCAAAGTTGTAGCTTAAGAAACCCTTTTTTAAAACCCCATATAACTTTTTAAGGGCTTGAGTTTTGGTGTTATGGAAAAATAAGGAACAAAACGCAAAAAATTCAGTCACGCTAGAAACTTAAAATTTGGTACGAAGTCTCTTTTTAGCATAACAACAGCAGTAAAAAACATTCATGGATTTCCGGCCCCCTAAATAGTCGTTTTTAAAGCAAAAATAAGTAATGCAATATTTAGAAAATTTTCGGAAGTTGTAGTTTATGGCATCACCTGTATTTTGAAACCTTGAGCACCTCTTTCGTGACCTTGGGGAATAGTTATGGGGGTTGCAATGTCAAACAACTCATTTTTCGAAGAAAAACCGTGTATAACGGGAGGCTGGACAACAATGTGCAATAGACATTGAATCTAAGGCTAACAACAGACGAGACACCGGTGTACGGTACACTAGTGTACGGGACACTAAATGTACTATCAATTAAATGTGTGTCAACAGATGAGACACTGGGTAGCGCGCTACCAGATTCTGTGGCTCTACGGTGTCTCTCCCCGCGAGAAGCTGGCAGTGTCCCGTACACCGGTGTCTCGTCTGTTGTTAGCCTAAAAGTTGTTGCTTACATACTTTAATTTACCTTAAATATCTGTAAATATTAAGACCACAAACTACCTTCTAACTACTATAGAACTTACGCAATGTTAAAAAATATCGTTATTTACCTCAACTGGACCATGATATTTATAGCGTGAAATCAGCTGTTTGGATGTAAAAATGTTTCCGAAATTACGAATAGGTATCTTTTTTTAAATTTCGAATAAAAAAATATATTGAGGGTAAAATTTTGTATTTATATATAGTTTATAACCTCAAAGCAAATATTATAACGTGTATTATAGCATACATTAGTTCTTGAGCTCATATTTAAAAAAATCAACTTCACAAGACATTATAACAATTGAAGTTGTAAACATAACCCCAAACAATAATCTTCACTGGGTTTGTTTAAGTGTTACAGATGATGGGTGAAATCAGCTGTTATATGTTACTCACGTACGCACGTACACTCGCTTTTATTGGAGTTGATACTATTTTGTATTTTAAACATTTACGAGTTGTTTTTTTTTTCTTGTGTATGTTTACACCGTCATCTAAATTCAACCACTTTACCAACTTGTTCAATCCTAAAATACAAATTCAAATTCTCCGTAACCATAGCGACAGACTGGTAAATCAAATCTTTTATTCGCAAATTGAATCTGCGACCGACCTGCGTCCTTGACCGGAAAGCATACCAAAGATTGCGCTCAGCCCGAACAAGTTTTAATAAATTAATTTTATTGAAGCAATTTACTCTAAAAGTTATTGTAATGGACCCGAGAGTATTGTGCGTTTTCACTGGAATGCTTAAATGTGACAAATAAATTTGTAAGAAGGCCGCATAACTGAGAATAAATTTCTAACACGGCCGACGCGGGCAAGTTCGCCAGGTAGGAGCTTACTTAATGTCAGTACGTCCGTCTGTCTGTCCGTCCGTAATATACCACAGCGTCTTTACAAGAATGTTACACACATACAGGTCGTGCTTTTGCTTTTGGTTATATTTAAAGATGCATTAACCAGATAAAGTTAAGTTTATCGCGACTCGCGTAGCCTTGCAATCGAAATTAAATGGTATTTGTAGTAATCATTTAAAATATGTGCGTAATTAATTTCAGTTTACTTTTTTCTGCCAGGCTGCATAACTGCTTTGGTGAATTCAGTTGAAGAATACTTTACCAATACGTCATTGCGTAGCGATTATATTGTTGTCCTTGGTCAGAGTAAGGCAAGGCTAGAGGTGGATTAAAAGCATACTTTAAAGTATTCGATACAAATGTTATCAATACTTTTAAAAATCTGTCACAAATAGTACGGTTAATATGATAAAAAATAAGGTTTTTGTTAGAATTAATACACTCAAATATATGTTAGCTCGTATGTTCTTTTAATCCTAAATATTGTAGAAAACGCCTATCAATAATTCGGAATGGGGTTTAGGGGGTCGAAAATGTATAAAAAACGGGGTTTGTTGCTTTAACAGGTAAACTGTGGACTTTTTAAACAAACATTAAAAAGGAAAGCTGTAGCTTAAAAAATTACCCTTTTTTAAACCCCCACATGACATTTTAAGGGCTTTAGATTTCGTATTAAAGAAAACATTTTTTTAAACACAAAAAATCGAAATAATGCTAGAATCTTAAAATTTGTTAAAATTTGTTTTTAGCATAAGAACGAAGTAAAAAATGGACGCTCTTCAAGAGTCATGAGGTTTTCTAAAAGTCGGTTCTTTGATGATAATATTTTAGTGTTCTCAAGAAACATATTTAAATTTGGCCCAGTCGAACGTTGACATGGGCGTTCCAAAACCAAATGTTTCTATATTATACCGACCGGGAACGTATTAGAGTGAAGCTCTGAGGAAGTTAAGGCGAGTTTTCCCGTAAAAGGCATTTACGGGAAAATCGCAAGACGCTGACTGATGTTGGCCCTTTTGAGGGGCAAAAAGTTAAGTAAGGATTTTTCTTGTTCGTTTCGCATGAAGTTTGGTTTTGCATAGAGAGTTGGCCCTTTTGAGGGCCAAGAAGTTTCTCGGTGACTAGATTTTTGTTTTTCCGCTGGACAGTATATACGATGCCGGGGAATCTCACGAAGACTTTTATTATTGAAAATAAGAGTAGCTCCACTACGACAAATCTTGACACAAATATTGCGTGTAGGAACTGACAATCATACGCGTGATAAGACATAGAGCACGGGGTTGGCGTGTTTCGCACGCTAGTATAAAAATAATAATAAAGTGACTTACTTGTTGTAGAAACTAGCACCACACTCTGCACACAGGACATCCTTGGTTTTCCCTTCTGCCGGTACTTTCTCCGAAGTCTTGTACACTTCGGATAACCTCAAATTGTGTATACAAAACATGTGATTGGCCAAAACGTCTTTCCTCGCGAACGACAACACACACAACTTACACTGATAAGGCCGTTCTCCGGTGTGCGACCTGATGTGGTTCTTGAGCGAATGTTTCAGAAAGAGTCCCGGACACGAAGGGCAAAAATATTTGGCGACCAAATGCTTAGAGGTTACGTCACCTTTCTGCACGTACACTGGGTCAGTGTGGAAGGCGGTGTGGTAGAGCAGTTCCGTCTCGGAGGCGGTCGTGAAGGCACATTTCGAACATTGTTTTATCGACTTATCTTTGTTTTCCGCAGGTGGGTCAGACGGAAGAGCCTTGCATCCGGTACGTATGTGGCGCGAGAGTTCTTGTTTTAAAGAATAGCTGGAGCCACAGCGTGCGCATCTGAAAACAAAATAAGATAGGATAAAAAGACCAATCGAATCATCAGCTTAGTTCTAAACCTTCAGTGCACAGTGTCCAGTAAATAAGCTGCCAAACGGCGAGAAATGATTCAATGGGTCAAGATAAAGACAAATTTTAAAATATTTTGTTTTTGCAAAATGGTTGTACCGATTGAGTTGAAACTCTGCATGGTTCTTAGTAAAGTAAAAAAAGTAAATGTGGTCGTGGGACCCCTGTCAGGAACGAAGTTTATTACGCTTTTTCTTCAATTCTTTTACCAGCCTTAACGGCAACATTCACACATAATTTTAATCTTTCAACTGTCGTTTATTATTAGTTTGTTTTTTATACAAAAAATATTTACTGTTTCCATACGTTTAACGTTATTATAATAAACTTGTAGAATTAATTACAACTTCAAAAGCTAAGATGGTAAACACAGTTAAATGTCCATTCACTGTAAATACATTCAATAAACATTTAGGGTAAACGCTTCGTTGCTATGTATGTTGAACCCATCGAGCTATTGGAACCAACTTGACTTTCAAAATATGACTCACTAGTGTTAAGCCAGAACTTCCAAATCTACGAAGTTAAAAGAGATAAAACATTTAGGGTGTATATAAAACCACTTGAGTAAATATATCGAATTCAGTGAGTGGCCTCTACCTTAAGGATGTGCAATACCAGGACGAAACAGTCCCATAGAGTCCTCTTCAACATAAGTTATCTTTCATCTAAATTTTAAGATGTAATCTTTTTCAATTTGCAGGAAATTGTTCATGAACATCTAAATTATAATTCGTAAGTGACAAAAATTGTTATACAAATATTTACTGTTTACATACGTTTAATGTTATTGTAATAAAGGTGTACAATTAATTATAACATCAAAGCTAAGATGGTAAACACAGTTAAATGTATATTGTAAATACATTCAATAGATATAAAATGTTGGTTCATCAGTCTAGGCCTAACCTAATATTATTGTGTGTATGTTTAATTTATTTTACCTGTCTTAACATACATATAATAATTTTAGGTTAGGCCTAAACTGATGAACCAACATTTTATTTTTATTGAATGTATTTCAGCGCTTGACGATAATATCTGAACTACGCCGGACGGAACGATCATCTCTTAATTTAAATTGATGAACCAAAACACATGTTTCTTGAACGTATTCACATCCTCGCAGTAGCAGCCAATTTGACAACGCTTTTTCGTTACTCGTATTTTATATTTGTCATTGCCATTGCAACCACTTAATAACACTTTTTCTCGTTACGCATTAAATTTTGTACTTGTTCTCCTACTGCAACCCGCGTTAAGGAAATTCCTTCGAATAACCAATGTAAATCCAATGATCCTTTAAGAAATGACAGCTGTTTTAATTTGTTAACCAAAATAACTAAAAACGATAAAGATTTTTTTACTCAGCTCTTTAAACTTTGAAATGCCGTGTCCAGTTTTTAAATAAAATCAATTAAAAGTTTCTGGAGATTATTTTTAATTTTTATCTTTTCCCATAAAATCATTCTCCGAAGTTTTGGCAGCTTAGTCAAGGAACATAATAAGAATTTAAATTTATTTATTACGATGTACAATGTGTAATTACTAGGGTAGGGCAGCTAGTCATAAGATACAAATTTCATGATTTTTCCACCGAACTAAACATGTTTGAGGAAATTATCACATGTTGCCAAATTCATTTTAGCTCTATGTTTCACTACTGTTTGGTTATTAGTAAAATGAACTGCTGTAGAGTTTCAAGAACGATTTCACAAACACCCGCCAAGTAATGCCGTACCGATAAGTGTTGTTGACAAGTTTCAACGTTCGGGTGGTTTTCGACTCGGAGTTAATGGTGTGTAGGCCGTCCAAAAATGGACACTACGAATGAAAACCACGTTAGTCTTCTTCGGCAAGTCCTGCAGTATCCGAAAAGAAGCCTTCGCTGGTCAATTTTAAAATAAATCGTCAGTAATACGTATTTGAGAAGAATGTTAATAACCATTGGTTTATTTTCGTGTAGAATACAAACTGTCAAAGTTTAAATGTAAGGGGAAAAGACAGTGGTTTATCGCTCCTCAATGTCAGCAATGAACTATGAAAACTATGGGTGCCTACAAAATATATGATTTTCTGAAGATATGTACACGTAAACGGTTTCGTCAATCATCGTTTACAGATAGCGCCAATTAGCATAGAGCGCGAAAAGGGGAGTGTGCAAGTCTCCTACGCCGGCTCCCACTAGAACATTTCCACTCTCGCGGCGGAGTACAGTCAGAGCAACTCTCCACTCGTTTGTCTGTCGCCTGCCTACCTAACTCGTGTCTGCTCTTTAGTCTTGTTGATTTTATATCAACACTTTTTGGTGGTGAATGTACTGAAGACTCACAGTCGAGTAGGAGAGGGTAAGACGGTATAGCGCATGCTCAAGTGACGCTTCACGCTGCCTGGCACTATCTGTACTTGGATTTCAACGACCTGACTATGTCGTAAAGAAGCCACAAGATAGTGAGCACGTTAACAGTAAGGCGCGCCGTATCAGGAAGAGGCATACTGTATTGAAGATGATAACGGGAATGCTGTTACTGTACGCCAGGTACGTTACAAAGAGAACACCATTCAACTTTTTGAAAGAGATCTGGAGAGGTCTTGTCGTGCTAGCAATTTGGCTTTTCGTTCCCAGTTTCTCCAGCAAAGGGCGCCACCAATTGCTGTATTACTTTAATTCAAATAAATTTTGGCAACCGCCAGATTTCCCGAGGAACAAAGTCAACCTACCCATCCCACACTCCTTACCACACCCACCAGACGCTTGTGTGTGGAAATGATGGAAGGAAAGCATCTATCGAAATGTGCACCGCATACCATACGGAGCTTCGATAAAAATAACTAGATTCTTTAGAAGCATACAACAACCCCTTTTCACAAACATGTTCGAAGATCTTAAACAACGCTACGAGAGTTGCCTAATACTTAATGGAGTGAATTTTTACATGTGTGCGTTAAAAACTAAAGTTGTCAGCTTCCTTTTATTTCAAATATTTGTCTAAACATAAAACATTTGAAACTATTAAAATTGCAGTACTCATATTTTGGCAAATACTGCCTTAAATTAAATAAACGGTACCAGATAACTGTCACATACTTTCTCCCAGTTGAAACTTTATACCTTCCCAAGAGTAGCATAGGAGGTGGTTATTTAGAATTGCAAAAGTAGGAAAATGTTACCATGGAAAATATTAGATGCATGTAACTAACACAGATCCATATTATATTATTATTATTATTATTCCATCGATTCCGAACAAATTTGCACCAAACATGTCAATTAGGCCTGTATAGATGCACGAAAAAAGGTTTTGATAAACTTTTAAAACAATTCCCTTTTTGGCAAAAACCTCCAAAAATCAGTTATTATTATTATTGTTATTACCTAAACGAGAATTTTTAGAAAGATGCGGTTTTTTGCATATGGTAGGGTACATTAAGGGCTACAAATAAGCCAAATTTTATCAAAATCGTCAGAGCCGTTTTTTAGAAATTTGGATTTTTCTCGTTTTTTGGCAATTTTTGAGGAAAAAACACCTTAAAAATCTAAAATTTGAAAAAATGATAAACACCTGGAAATATTCCAGAACTTCACCTACATACCAAATTTCATCAAAATCGGACCGTTGGAATGGTCTCCAGCAACACATCCTTACAGACACACAGACACACGAACACACGGACAAACATCACCAAAAAACCACTTTTTTCGTTGAGGGAGCACAAAAAGAAATAATTCCGCTAAAAATATTTTTGGGTTCAGGGAGCACCAACACAGATAATTCCACTAAACATTTTTTGGGGGTTCAGGGAGCACCAAAACAGATAATTCCACTAAAATTCTAATTCGAAAATTTGGAAGAAAACAATACTTTCTCCATAGGTTGGAGAAATAACTACGTATAGGTTGGAGAAAGTAAAAAAGAGCATGCAAATAAAAAGGAATGAAAATTTTTGTCGGTAAGATACAAAAACTTATAATTATTTGGAGCTGTTAATGACATAATTAACGATAAACGTATATACTAAGTAAGTAGCAAAAATTACTTACTTGTAAGCCAAGTTCGGGTGTTCAGCTTTAAGGTGCTTCTTCAGCTCCAAAACGTCCGGAAATACAACAAAACAATGCTGACAGTACTTGACCCGATCCTCTTCCTTCTTGTGTTGCTTCAACGCTTTGTACTTGTGCTCCTGCGTATACCTATGCTCCTTGGATTCATCCGGAGTGTCAAACTGAAGATCACAAACCGTACAGAAAAATTTCCCTTCGACCCGTTTATCAGAGTGTTTGAAACTTAAATGCTTCTGGAGTTTCTTACGCGAGAAGGACACGTAAGGACACAGGGAGCAGCACACCTTCTCCTGGTACTTGTCGGATCCTGAGCCGTGTTGTTGTTTGTGCCTGAATGTGTTGGCGTGGTTGCGTAGTTCGAAGTTGAAACGGAATATTTTCTCGCATATCTCGCATTTGATTATCGATAGTTTTTCTATTCGTATTGGAACCGATCTGTTGATAACGGCTATCACTTCTCTGTGGTTGTTTCCCAGGAGGTGATCGTACATGACTGTAGTCGAAGGAGTTTGATAACGACAGTACGAGCAGCAGTAGATACCATCCTTCTGAAAGAAACCAGAAAGACTACGGTTAAACGACGTTTTACAAAAACATACGTTACAAAGCATTTTGTTTTAATGTTAATACACCTATTTAGTTAGTTATATTAAACGTTTTTGACTCGTGCTCAGATTATGAAAACACTTTCCAAAAATAAAAATAAAACAATCCGTAACAACGAGATATTATTCACGATTTGATTTTGAACTATGTTTATAACTTATTCAACTACAAGTTTTGATACGATTTACAATATTGACCGCAGGTACTTGGTAGAACTCCATTTTAATGAAAAAACAAATACACAATTTTAGTAAATTCTACAAAATTTATTGAGTCTTTCCTACCTTGGTTTCTCCAGCGACAGCAATGATAAGACAGCTTAATACAGAACATATAGAAAACAGAGATAGACATATTGCAACAGAGAACAATAGTTACTTGGCCAAGAAACAAAAGTAAATAGAAAGGGTGTGGTAGGCTTGGGAGACCTATGGTCATAGGGATTCCAGCTGATCATTTAGTACAAGATTGGAGTCTTTACGTAATAATCTCTTAACTTCTACCATTTCTAATTAATTTAATTTCCTAATTTATTCTTTGAAATGGAGAATCTTAAAACTAACATTATTGAACAAATCTGCAACTAAATGAGTTTTCAGTGATGAGTTTCAATGATTGGAAAAACTAGAGTCATTATCATAGATCATTAGATCTTTCGTGTTCACGTGACCTACATTTAAAACTATGGCCTGTTTGGCCTACATCAGCTGCATTATAAATGTTACTTGTCAGTTTATAAGCACCAATTTTTTGCGTGTTATCGATTTTATCCTTTCCATTTACTAACATTTTCCCTAAATAGTTCTTACAATGTTGGCATTTCTCAATTTTCAACCAAGAGCGTGAAATATATTTGTATCAATCTTTAAATTTAAATTTTCATATCCTAAATTACAAATATAGTACCGTAGTAACTTTTGCACTGCTAAACATTAAGTTTAGTAACCAAATTAAACTAATTAACCAAATAAAGTTTAGCAACCAATGTAACTAGAAACCAAATTATGACTACATTGCATTTGCTTTACAATTTACTGTCTACTGTATTTTGCTTTAGTGTAAAACTTATTCTTTTAAAGTTTGTGGCTATTTTACATAATTATCTTCAGAATTAAATTGCCTACAAGTTGTGTCTAATAAGTTTATGGGTTTATACTCATTTCACAAAGTTACTATACTAAAAACCAAAAGAAAACGTGTTTTTTAAACCGAATTTTGCATTTTGCGTCAGATATCTAAAACATTACTGTAGTTTCAGATGTGGGACCTATTTTATTAACTTTGTCTGCTCATTTATATAAAATAAATTAAATTTTACATCTAAATTAAGAGTGTGCAATACCGAGTAAAAGCAACCTTGAGAATCCTGGCCTACGATATTACATTGGTAACGCACTCGAGCTCGTTGGATACACTTTAGGTTTTACTAACGCCGGTCTTATTTTTAGTTTCCACCGTTCGACATTTAAATTTGAAGAGAGCTCCAATGTATAGTTAGTCGGTAATAAAAGTCACCCCGATGTTTTACTGCTATCAAATGACTCGACTGAAAATCATGTTTTTTGTCTGCTTTATAAGAAAATATCTTTAATAAAAGTGTATTATTTATAATTTTGTCATCTAAGAAGTATAGTTTAGATGTTCATGAACAAGATCCTGCAAATTACAAAAGGCTGTCTTCAAAATTATATAAAAAATAAGTTATATTGAAGAAGACTGTATGGGGGTATTTCAGGACCCTTAACGCCCTACATATTTCAGTATGGCTTCGTTTCTGCAAGGAATCTGAAACACGAACGAAACTGTCGCCAACTGTTACTCTCTGACGAAGTATTTCGGACGTATGTTTGTATGAACGTTTTTCATTATTTTTGCTAGTGGAATCAGCTCAGAAAGTGGTCGGAATATTATGCAAATCACCCAGTACACAGATGTATGCACACACAAGACATTTTATAAAACCCTATTTAATAAACCAAAATAATTATGAGTACAATTTGTACACTACTGACTCCATTTCCTACTACAAACCTCAGCATCCTTTTTTGTATGAAACGCCGAAGTCCAGTGCTGAAGGAAATACGAAGGCGTTTCGCAGTAGAATTTACAAAGGCCACATTGGAAAGGAGCTTGTCGTACCACACTGTCTATATTGTCCAAGACTTGTTGTCTCGCTTCTTCGGGCGATGAAAGTGCTCTTCTACAGTGGAAATGAGACACGAGGTGTTTGCCTATCAAATGTCTCCAGACCCGACACCGGCAGACCTGGCAAAGTATTGACACCATTCCATTTCGTCGTCTGTTTTTTACTTTGACACTTTGCTTCGCTGTTGGGGATTCCTGAAAACATGAATGCTGTATTGAAGTAACATTTGAAAATGTTATACTAAATACCCAATCAACTCCTATAAAAGCGAGTGTAACATATAACAGCTGATTTCACCCCTCATCTATACTTAAACAAACCCAGTGTAGATTATAGTTTGTGGTTATGTTTACAAGTTCAATCGTTATAATTTCTTATGAAGTTGATTTTTTTAAATATGAGTTTAAGAACTAATGTATGCTGCCTAATATACGTTATACTATTTGCTTTGAGGTTATAAACTGTATATAAATACAACATTTTATCATCAATATATTTTTTTATACAAATTTAATATATTCGTTACTTCAGAAACATTCATACATCTTCGTATAACATAATATAAACTTTTCCGATTATTAATTTCTTTACTATAATTATTATTAACTTCTAAATCATTTGAGCTCAAGAACTAATGTATGCTATAATATACGTTATAATATTTGCTTTGAGATTATAAAATATTTATAAATACAAAATGTTATCATTAATATATTTTTGTATCCAAAATTTAAAGAAAAGATACCTATTCGTAACTTCGGAAACATTCTTACATCTAAACAGCTGATTTCACCCATCATCTGTAATACACAAACCCAGTGTAGATTATAGTTTGGGGTTATGTTTACAACTTCAATCGTTATAATTTCTTGTGAAGTTGTTTTTTTTTTTTAATATGAGTTATAAAACTAATGTATGCTAGAATATACGTTATAATATTTGCTTTGAGGATATAAACTGTATACAACCTTTTATTATCAATATAATATTTTGTTTATACAAATTTAAAGAAGAAAGACCTATTCGTTTAACTTCGGAAACTTTCGTACATCTTCGTATAACATGTAAACATATTCCATTATTAATTTCTTCACTATAATATAAATAACTTCTAAATCATTTGCTCTATCAATATGAAATAAAAAGCAATTAAAAGATAGTATTTTTATCTTTTTTAAATATATAATAACGTAGACTATGTAAATAAAAATGTTTAACAAATAGGCCTACAGTTTTAAAATCATTATTATTGTACACATTTACCGAGTTAAAAATTCCCGTCGTCATAGTCGATAGGCCTAGAAAAGTATTCCTTAATGTTGTTTTTAAATAGTTTGTTTTTTACCTTCTCACTATACTATAGTATAGAGAAAGTATAGTGATCGCAAAAAACCAATGTTGAGATTTTTGTGGAAATATCCGTTTTGGAACCCCCTGAGTCCAAAAAAGTGGTTTTTACAATATGTCTGTCTGTATAAAGGCCTATGTATGACTGTATGTCTGTATGTATACAAAGCTAGAGCAAAAACTATTCAAACGGTTTTGAACATTTTTGAAAAACAACCCCCTTTTTGGCAAAAAAACCCCTCAAAAAAACAGTAATTCTTTTTTTATAAAAAAACGGCTCTTACGATTTTGATAAAATTTGGCTTAATTTACCCTATCATATGCAAAAAAACCGCATCTTGCTCAAAACTCTCGTTTAGCTAATAATAATAATAACTGATTTTGGGTTTTTTTGCCATAAATGGGGTTGTTTTTCAAAATTTTTCAAAACCTTTTTTCGTGCATCTATACAGGTCTAATTGACGTGTTTGGTGCAAATTTGTTCGAAATCGATCGAATAGTTTTATCTCTAGCTAATAATAATAATATTTATTAGTTAATCTCCTAGTTTAAAATCACCTCTCCTACCCCTCCTACAATTATGAAGTCACTGTGAATCTGTTTAATAATTTAAATATGTTTGTGATAAAGTATGTGCAAGTTTCTGGTACAGATAGCGCCAATTAGGATGGAACGCGAAGAGGGGAATGTGTAAGTCTCCTACGCTGGCTCCCACCACATTTCCCCTCTCGCGGCGGAGTACAGTCAGAACCGCCTGCCCTACCTAATTCATGTCAGCTATGTAGTCGTGTTGATTGTATATCAACACTTTTTGTTGGTGACTGTACTGAAGACTCACAGTCAAGTAGGAGAGGGCAAGACGTTATAGCGCATGCTCCACTGACGCTTCACGCTGCTTGGCACTATCTGTACCGTTTATTTAATGCTGTATTTCTGATGTGTATCTAATTAATCAGCCTGTGATTTTTCACGGGGGCTTAATAGTGCAGTGATATTAATGTCAAATTGTCGAAAAATTAATTGAGAAATGTGACAATATCAAAAAGCTTATATAGAAGTACAATATATAAAAGGCTTGTATCCAATTAGTCGTACCAAAAGTGGGCTTTTTAGGGAATTTCCATAGGGTTGATGAGCTATTGCAGTGAGCCCTAAGGTCCGGGAGTGGTCAATGAGCACCGAGCATGGAACCCAGAACATGTTTTGGGGTGTCATTAAAAATATGAATATATATATTTATGACTTTCCACTCTACGTCCGATTTGGTCCAAATTTGGTTCACACGTCGTTTGCTCGGACGAGCTCGTTAACCAAAAAATCCAACACCCGGAATCACGTTTTTTTTCAGGAAGTAATAGCAAGTCTAGTTTCCTCAAAACGTAAAATACCATACAAATTGCCGGTTCCCACGTGGGGGAATTTTACAGTTGGGTCAGGTTCTGATTCGTGGTCGCAATGTTGAGGTGCAAATTTTTCCGCTGCACATTTTTTTACATGATAGCTTGGTTCCCCCAAAATCGACCAAAATACAATAAAAGTACCCGGTACATGTGGGAGATTTTACAGTTTTGGCATCTTCTGATCCGAGGCTGACGGCCGAGTTTGTACGCTGTGAGCGAAGCGAAGCAGTCCATAACCCGAGCTCCCAAGGTCAACATGTATCCTGAAGCTGCAAAAACTAAAATATTTCCTTCACGTAGACAGCTATTCAGTACCTTCGTCAGTAGATCATTTTCCCAAATAATACGTAATTTTGGACATTCGCTCTGCTGATTGTCGAGATAACATTGGTAATCTCATCTAGTATTATTTCAATATCATTATATCTCTACAGCTAAGTATTACGTAACACCCCTTACCTGTTTCAAACGTTTCTTGTGAGCCTTACTCCATAGGCTCGAGTTGAGATAAGCTTGCGTCCTTTTCACCACCCTCTTGCCGTCCTCTCTTTTATCCACGACCATCAAGTCTTCGTCCAACTGTCGTTCTTGTCGCGTTCTCTTCTGGTGCAGTTCTGATTTGAGATGTTTCTCGTAGATCCCTCTGGAGGACAGTTTACGGTTGCAGGCCCCGCACCAGTAGTGGACCTGGCCTCCGGATTTCCTCACTTCGGGCGTAACCGAGTCTGTTCTCACTGGGAGCCATTTGCCGTGGGTGTGGTCTGGAGGAGGCACTGACTTTAACGGTGTTAAGGGTTGCGTATCAAAGTCGACTGATTCCTAAAACACAGAATTTACAAAACCAATTTATTTGTGTTCCATGGTGGGGTAAAACTCAGATACGTATCGTTTATAAAAAAAGTGTAGCAAAAAAAGAAGAGAAATACATTCAATTTATTTATACTCCAATAGTTTATACATCAGTTTCTTCATTGATTGTTTCATAATATTTTAATTTTAAATAATTAATAAAATGGTAAAATGGTATTAATAAAAAAGTAATTAATAAAATAATTAATTAACAACAATGCCGATTGACAAAATTTTATTTGACATTTCGACGATTATGTAACCATTTTCAATCGCCTACTTTTGTTATTTAAAAGGTACATTAGCTGCATAGCTCCAGCCACAACTGTAGTTTAATTTGTGCCTCATCAATCGAACAAGTATTAAAAATGACAATGCATTTCCCGAAACTATTTTTTAATTGTGAAATTGACGATATTTGCGTTATTATTTAATTATTGGAACTTTACACAAATTACAACTTCTGAAGCTGATAAAGCAGTTAAGTTAAGTGTAACAAAATGTATAAAATAAATCATTTCCAAAACTAAACACTAAAACAACTCTTTAGTCATTTTCTAATGTTCAAGGAAGGTCCCAATAATAGTCGAATTAGTTAGCTAGTTACCATAGTATTAAAACAAAACTGCTAAGTGATACCGTGATTCTACTTGACATTACAAGACATTTTGTAACTAGCTGATATTATAACAATTATTAAGCTCATGGATTCATTTTTAATACAGTCTTCTGCTCTTCAAGAACCATTAATAATGAAAAATATTATGATGAACTATGCTAAGTTCCAGCAAGCAAGCCAGTGTATCTTTACTTGAACCAATTCACCCGTTTTTCTCGCCCTCATATCTGCTTCCCCTTGAGATTGGCTTTTAAACATAGATTAAGATTAAAAGCCTAGAACAGTGTAAAAGTTAAGCTGTCATTATTAAACCTTTCAAAAAGGGAAGGTTTTATTGCCTAACACTTGATAAATTTTCTTCGAATTATTCTCCTTCCCATCACCCACGTAATTCCTATGTGTGTGCACATGATCCTGATGTCTTAGGCCTCATTTATAAACTGTCCAAGTGTTAAACAATAAAAATAAAAGAGCAGCGATGCACATGAAAGTAGAAGTGAAGTGAGGTTATGGACTAAAGAAAAAGCAGACTTGGCCACGATGTAGATATAACTATTTTGATAGGCTGAATTTTTTGGGAGGGGTCTGGAACTTGGCGGTTTTTCACGGTTAGGGTTTTGTTGGGGATATTGTAATTCTGAATGGATCTATAGAAATCTTTTATAAACAATAATATTGAGAAAACTACCAGATAAATGATCGCATACGTTGGCATAAAACTACATATTCTAGTAAAATAAATGTATTTTATCCTTAATAATTTAAAATGGAATACATTATTAAAATTACAACTCATTACTCACTTTGTCAATCTGATGCCCAGAGTCGTGACTCTTCACTGAATAATGTTGCGCTGGAGGCGATGGTTTCCACTTCCCTCCGGTATGTGTTGACGGCGGTGAAGGCTTCCACTTCCCCCCAGTGTGTGTAGAAGGAGGTGTCGTGGAACTCCAATAGTTGCTGCTCTCCCAAGGTCTTCCGCCGGGTTTCCATTTCCCTCCGGTTGGTTCTCTGGTAAAAAATTCTTCATCGTCTTCTTGTTCCGATTCCGAAGAGTCGGTTTCAGCTTGCTGTCTATCGGTTCGTTTCGAAGTCCCCGGCGCTTCCGAGTGAAACATTACTTGCTTCTGACTTTGCGTTAACACGACATCCAAACTATCGTGTCTAGGGTAATTCTTTTTACTGCCTTCGTCGTAATCGTATTTCTCGTCGAGGAAATGTTCGCCTCTGTTGTACGCTTCCACTTCAAACATAGATCGCAACGGTTGTGATTTACTCGTAGGTTCTTTTCCTCTTCTCGACGGTGTTTCTTTACCCTTCTTCGACGGCACATCTTGGAATGCTGCTGTTTTACTGCTCTGAAGTTCTAAAAACGAAAAGAAATCATCGGCTTTGAGGCAAGGATCGTTATCATGATTTGCTTCCGGTAAGAACGGTTCCAGCATTTCATTTTTTCTCACGCTTAGTAGTTCCGTCGAATGTAGAACGTCCAGCCTGCTTTCCTTACTGTCTCGGTCGTTCCTCGGCAACGTCCATTCCTTTTGACTGTCGTCCAGTTGTTTGGATTTACTCAAATCGGACGTGTAATTGATGCAAAATGAAGGTGAATTAGAACTATGCCCTAGTGACGGTGGGTTGTTCGCTACCCTCTGGCATTTCTCTTTTCTGTGACGTATGTACGAATCCAATCCGATGAAAGTTTGTCGACAACGAAGACATAGATGGGTATCATCTTCTTCGGAGTCGCTCATGTTTGCGTAAAAGAATTAATCTGAAACATAATTCAAGTTGTCATATTTTTGCTTAATGATTTAAATAGAAAAATGTCTATTATAAAGTAGATGTTTTGAACGGCTTCGCCCGGGGCTATGCGATATGAATATTTTTTACAATTAGATCCTAGCTAATGGAGAATTTGCGTTATACTTTTATCGATTCTAATGTAGTGATATAGTGCTTGGAGCTTAAAACTTGGGTACAACTATGTCAAAGAATAAATAAATATATCGCTCGATCTTCAAGATACAATTAGTTGTAGCTATTGATTCAAGTTTATTCATTTATTTATGAATTTAAGTTTATCTACTGTATATTATTATTAACATACAGGGGTATTTCCATATTTAAATATATTATTATCCATATACAGGGGGAACTAAAAGTATGGAGACACCCTTGTAACTTTTGAGTGAGTAATTGAAAAAAAAAAACTCTGGCAATGTTTACTAGGTATAAAGATGTATTTTTTTACGCATAAGACAACGTTGTTACCATTTTGAAAATGGGAAATTTTGGGGGCAGTTAAACATTTTTGAAATGCAAACCCCTGTCTTGTGACCCCTCATTTTAAAGGTATTGTTACAACGATGTAAACGACTAAATCGGCGAGTTCTCTATCTTATTCCTGTCTAAAGTTATTTACGGTTAAAGACGAGAATGATTTAAGTCCTTCTAACTTTTTAGTGAGTCATTTTTGAAGAGCCAAATCCATGGAATGTGTATTAGGTATTAGGATGTACTTTTTTATGTATGGGGAAACTTTGCTTTGGTTTCAAAAATTGGAAATATTGGGGGCAGCTCAAAATTGGTATACGCAAACCCCTGTTATGTGACCATTAATTTTAAAGGTATTGACAAATTGACAAAAGAAAACTAACTGTGCAAATTTGAGGCCTCTATCTCAACCCTACTACAAATTACAACAGTCTAAGGATATTCTATTTTTGGGGAAACCAAAAGGGTGATTTCATTCCACAAGTGGACTTTGGCTAGTTATTGTTACCCAAGTCTTAGCAGGGGTTTGCATTTAAATGGCAACAACGTTGTCTTATGTGTAAGAAAAGTACATTAATACATAGTAAACATTACCTGAGTTTGTTTTTTTCCCAATTACTCACTCAAAAGTTACAGGGGTGTCTCCAGACTTTTAGTTCACCCTGTGTAAACTTCCGAGCTGGAACGTACCCCCACCACAACAGAATAATGGAACATTCAAGAAGATTCTGGACTTGCGTTTCCAGTTTCTAGAACATTCTCGAACCTTCTGGAAGATTCTATAACATTCTGGAACATTCAAGAAGATTCTGGACTTGCGTTTCCAGTTTCTAGAACATTCTCGAACCTTCTGGAAGATGATTCTATAACATTCTGGAACATTCAAGAAGATTCTGGACTTGCGTTTCCAGTTTCTAGAACATTCTCGAACCTTCTGGAAGATTCTATAACATTCTGGAACATTCAAGAAGATTCTGGACTTGCGTTTCAAGTTTCTAGAACATTCTCGAACCTTCTGGAAGATTCTATAACATTCTGGAACATTCAAGAAGATTCTGGACTTGCGTTTCCAGTTTCTAGAACATTCTCGAACCTTCTGGAACATTCTATAACATTCTGGAACATTCTATAATATTCTGGAACATTCTATAACATTCTGGAAGATTCTATAACATTCTGGAACATTCTGGCCAGTCTCGTCCACTTCGGCACTCAATTCCCATCTACTTTACCGACTTCCCGTAAGAAGTCCATTGGTGCTATGGACACTCTTATCTCCGAACCCAACCCCTGCAGTTCCAAATCGAAAACTTCTTCATGGATGGGAGATGGAGGGCTATCATACCTCCACCATAGATCATGAATAATAAAATAGATCATGCATGCATATGTGCCGAAAAAAAGGTTGTCAGGAAAATATTGCATGAACGCGCCGCGAGGTAGCACTAGGGAGAAATCATTGGTAGCATTGGTGTTACACACCGCTTCCGTCGTTTCCCCAATAGATCGCGCCACTATCGTCGAATTTCCAGTGGATTGAAATATTGCATTGGAGTTCTATTAGGTTATCCAAATACAATGCCTCCATATAACTCCATGGGGCTACTGGGATAGGTTATAGCTGCACGCACGGACAAACCAAAGATAAATGTATTATATAGTTATTTTTAAATGACAATGACAGAGAATTATTTTTATCTATGCCAATCGAGTTGCTCAGTAACCCCCGCAATGACTCGCGGCGAAGCAAACGCAAACAGATTATTGTGTACTATGATCTTTTCACGGAATGACGATTGATTAGGACAGAGATTTTTATTTGTGTACAGAAGAGAGGCAATTTTTAAGTTATAAAATATTACCAAAATGTGATACCGCAAAGCATTATTTCAAACTGATCAAATAGGCCTAGTAAAAAATAAAGTTGGTATAATTTGAATAGCGATAGGTGTTAGAACTATGATATAGTCTAGTAATCCTTTTTTCTTTGTCAGTGTTTGCTATTATCTAACCCAAAAAACCGTTGGTTTTGAAAAATAATTACCTGATTCTAAATTTACCAATTCGGTGGCTATGGTAATAAGACTAAACGCTTTCAAGAAACGTGTGTTGGTTCAGTACAACATGCTACAACAGATGTTTGAATTATAATACAGGAAGCCTTTTTCGTTTATTTTCTGTTTGTTTGTTTTCATTTCGTTAACCTAACCCCAAAAAACTGTTGGTAGCAACGGTATTGAATGTAAATGCATTCAAAAAACGCGTGATGGTTCAGAATAGGCCGCACCTAGAGTTGTGTTGCTAAGCTTTTGATTCAAATCAGCTAGTGAGTGAACAACAAAATGTTTACCATTTTGAACACTTAAAATCAATACTTTGGAAAATCCTTTCTTAGTGCTTTTCTATAATAAATAGAAGTATGAAGGTATCCAGAACCTTTTAAAGCTTTCATATTATTGGCTGTGCGTTGATTATGAATCAGGTCAGGACTTCTTCTTTTATAGAGAGTGTTTATTTTAACTGGTAGTTTTGTCACTCATTTCCTCTGTATTATTGTTACAAAAAGTAACAAAAACGTATTTGTTGATTTTAAAAAGTAAATTGTTTGTCTAACATTTCCATACCTAAATATCATCCGCTCAATTAAGGTGTTTTTAAAACTTTATACCCCTCTAACTTTTAAACTTTTTAACTTTAAAAAAAAAAACACACCAAGAACAAAAAGTCTTAAAATAACTAGTCAAATTCAAAATCATCATAAAATATTAGGGTGTTTCACAAGAAATTGGAAAGTTGTCCACTATATTGGAAAACGGTGGAAGTTTTTCAAATTAAAAAATCATACTTTTAATGGTCTCTAAAAAGTAGGTGAAGTCCCTCATTCAAAGTTTGCTATACATGTTGTACTTTTGAGATCCCAATGGTAGCCCAGTTAAAATTAACATCCTGTATACAGGGTGATTGATAAAAGGGTGCCAGCTGTTTCTCTTGAAATCTATAAGTATGAGTAACTCCCCTGGACTTTTAGTTCTGTTTAATTTGGTGACTTTGAAATTTGTATCTTACCAGCCATTTTTCCAACATGGCAGCCAACTTTCGAATTTCTTATGGAACACCCTATATTTTATGATGATTTTGGGTTTCTTAAGTTATTTTAAGACTTTTTTGTTCTTGGTGTTTTTTGTTGTTGTTTTTTTTATACGACTAACCGTTTAAAAGTTAGAGGGGTATAAAGTTTTAAATACACCCTATCTGAGCTGTAGATATTTTGGTATAGAAACTTTTTCAACCAATGCAAACGCTCTTAACACTAATAAAGCATTTTTTAGACAAGCAAATCACTTTTTAAAATCAACAAATATACGCTTTTTAAAAACCATAATACACAGGAATTAAGTGACAAAATAACAAATTTGTCACACATGAAAAATGAAGATGATAACAGGTGTTTAATATCAGCTGATTCACAATCCAGAATCCAGTAAAATACAAAATCATCATAAAACATAGGGTGTTTCCTACAAAATTCGAAAGTTGGCCGCCATTTTAGAATATAAAAACATTAAACACTGTACTTTAATATGAGAACTTGTAGCCTAATAAACAGCGTATTTGTTGATTTTAAAAAGTGATTTGCTTTTAAGAGCTTTATTAGTGTTGAGAGCGTTAGACAGTGAAACAAGCTTCCATTGGTTAAAAAAGTTTCAATACAAAAATATCTTCCGCTCAGATAGGGTGTTTTTAAAACTTTATACCCCTCTAACTTTTAAACCGTTAGTCATAACAAATAAACACCAAGAACCAAAAGGTCTTAAAATAACTTGTAAATTCCAAAATCATCGGTTGTTCCGTAAGAAATTCGAAAGTTGACCGCCATATTAGAAAAACTGTGGGTAAAATACAATTTTCAGTCACCAAATTAAATAGAACTAAAAGTCCAGGAGAGTTAGGCTACTATTTAACATTTTTTAATAGATCTTATAGATTTCAAGAGAAAAAGCTGGCACACTTATATAAATCACCCTGAATACAGATAATGAATTATAACATTTGTTTTTGAAATGCATTCAAAGGAATGTAAACTTTGTTTTCATTTTCCTTAGGTTAAGTTAAGTTAGTGATACTAAGTTATATTCAGAAAATGTCTATAATGATTACCTAATAAATAATCTATTGTAATAATTATCTATAGTTTTTATGCAAGCAAATAATTGTAATGGGTAATGATTATTTAAAAAAATATAACCATTCATTCAAATCTGATGATATTTCAAGGTTTCCGACGAATAATAATGCTGGATAAGAAAATGATTATAATTTTTGAGCGCAGTTTACTTCTTTGAATACACTCCGAGCTTATTCTTAACTGTATAAACACATTACGCGTTGATGTGTTTCAAAGACTGACCAAAGCAATCCAACAATGAAAGCAAATCTACAATAAAATTTTATGCGTTTACTTTACACAGCATCCAAACATTTGTCACTTCCCGCGGTTGCCGCTTGGGGCGTGCGGATCAATGTTCCAGGCGTCGTTATTCGAACGTTGGACTCGGCGGCGTTCTTTAACCTAGTTGAGAAAATTTGCGTGTTAAGTCGGCCGTAGGGATTAGCCAATCAGAGCGGTAGTATTGTAACATCTTATGAAAATAACTTGTGTTAATGGACGGGGGAAATCTGTAATATTGAAGATAATACTAATGAAAAATACGCAGGTCTGATTTTAGTTTTATATTTTTGTATTTACTGGAATGAGAACAGAAATTGCGTTTATGTGAAATTAAAACTTATTGCCGTTTTTATTTTATGAATACAAAACGATAATTTGCATTAAAAGTTTCCGACGAATAATTTCAATTTCATTACTTATGTTCCATTAGAAAAGTGTCATAAAGTTACATATAGTCCACTTGAACTTATTAGGTTATTTTGAGTTAAAATAACTAGTTGGTAAAATGTTAACCCGGAACAATTCACAGTAATGGGCACCGTTTCACTGCTACCCTTTGTCCGATAGTTTTGACAGTTATCCCGTTCTGTAGATAATTAAACTGGCTGTAAAAAATATGTTTGAAATTTTTAAAAAAATTATATAGTTTTGTTATTTTTACTAACAAAATTTACATGGCCGCAATTTTTAAACGGATCTTTGTATTGAGCTGGTTATTTAACGTTGACTAAGTCTTGAAGTCATCAAGGGCCGTGTCAAGTTTAAAATCAATCGGTTAAATCGTTACAGAGATACAAAATATTTAGTAAACAAAATGGCGGCAAAATGAAAAACGGAGCATTTTACGACTTACGATTATCGGGACTTTTCCCTAAAAGTGATGCAACATGAATACGTTTGTGAATTCTCAGTCCACATTTGCGGGTGTCCTCCCAGATGCAGTCAATCCCAAATGCGGTAAGGGCCATTTGCGGTAAATACAAAAATTATTCGCTCCACTTGCGGTCATATTTTTTTCATTTGAACTTTGAAATGATTAAGATTAGGTTAGGTTTAAAAAAAAGAAGAAAACTTTTTCTCTCTCCTCTCTCTCGCGCTCCTCTTTATATGGCTTGGGCACCGATTCATATCATGCTTCCCGTTTCTTCATTGGGATTAAACTCTTCAAATTGAAATTAAATTGTTTCCTTGCTTAAAGAATATGACTGACGTCCGCAATACACACGACAACTATACGCATCAAAAGTCCACTTGGGAATGAAATAAACACTTAATTTAACTTCAGACACTAAATAAAAAATGCTACTTCACTGCGAGTGACATCATGATCGTAAGTCCATGACGACATTGTCGAAGAAGAAAACATATACGGAACTATATCAAAGCCCACTAAAGAATACCGTTGAGGGACGGGCTTGTGTACACCGAGACCTTGAAAGCTCCAATCGCCGTAGTGCGACGTTGTCACGTTCTTCCCACGCTTCTAACTGATTGCGGCTGACCAAACATTTATAATTCTTTAAACTGTGCGATCAAGCCTCGAGCGGTAAATATCAGGAGTGTTCGAGGCTAGTAGATATGGCAACGCTGCGCACCCATCCTATTGGCCGCCTCGCAACGGTATTCTTTAGTGGGCTTTGATATAGGCTCACGCCAAGTGCTGATATCACGCGGGTCCACGGCATCAGTCCCCCTCCATGTCTTGTAGATAATAGGGTACGCAGTTCCCGGTGGTACAGTGGACCTTAATAATATTTACAGATTATTACCCGATGTTGAACTCATCCGAGAGCATCGTGGCAGGTAGGAAACCTGTTTTACCGCATATGGCACCGTTTTTCTCATTTGCCGCAAATGGGATGACCGCATCCGGGGGTAACCCATTTTTAAGTGGTTCCACCCTGTCCGCCATATTGAATCTGATTCCCATGAGAACAATTCTACAGAATAAGTCATTTTTGCCGTTAATTCGTGGAATAAATTTAATAAATTGGTCTCATTTTGAAGTAGCCTGCAGCTGTTATAAGCGGATATTGTTGCTGAATATATTTTCAAAAAACCGTTTTATTGTCTTCATAAACGTATGATATAAATAGTAAACTTTATTAATTTTTTACTCAGTTGCAAAAAGATATATTGCAAAAAACCTTAGCAATCAACACCCACAATATATTTTACTTTAAGAAAAAAAAATCAGCTTTCGTTTTTTGACAAAAACAACACAAAAATATGCTTACAAGTAAAGGTGTGGTTAGGTTAGGTTAAGATTGAAATACAGGTAGTAGCAAACTTCACCGATTTGGATTTAGGGTCACAAGCCTTAAACACCCTGTCTATACAGGATAATTCTGTAATGGGCGGAGGTAAGTCAGGGAGTAGTAATATAGGTCCAATATAAAGAACAAAATAATGTTTATCTCTAGAATTGTTTAACCGATTGAGTTGAAATTTTGCATTTTACTCATAAATTCAAACAAATATGAAAAAATAGCCTGCTATAAATTATAGTCTGATAAAATAACCAACTTGTTTCAACAGTCCATTTTTAAATTGCCGCAATTTCAACTGAAAATAAGACAAAAACAGTATATTTTCATAAAAATCGTCAATTTTTTGGCACTTATTCATTTTAAGAAAATATTTTAGACGTAAGCTGATCAAAACAATCCCGAAATATACATTCGAATATTAAAGACGTGATCGAATTATTATCGTATACTATAATATTTTCATCGGAATGACGATTGATTAGGAGAGAGGCACTTGGATCGGGGTAGTAGGGGCCTAGATCCTGACGCATGCGCAGTGAAGTTGTTGCGTGAATGACAGGATATTTATATTTAATAGAGAGATTACAGAGTCCTAGTTAGTGTTTTTAGCGAATTTCCATAGGAAAAATTAGCTATTGCAGTGGCCCTTACACAATGGTAAGACCCAAGGTCTTGAGTAGCAAATGAGCTCAAGGTCCCCAGAACACTTTTTGGGGTGTCATTAAAAATTATATGTATATATGAGTTCGCACTCTAGCGGCCGCATTTTAAGTCCGATTTGGTCCACATTTGGTACGCATGTTGGTTGTCTATGTCGCTCGGACGAGTTCGTTAGCAAAAAAAAAATCCAACAACCGGAAGCACGTTTTTTGTCCGGAAGTTTTTATTTTTTAGATTTTTCCTACGAGAATAAATGTTTTTTAGAGTTTTTTTACAAATATAAATGTCGGATGTTATTCTGCACATTTCGTTTTTTTTACGCGACCTTATAGCTCGCTTGGTTCCCCCAAAATCGATCAAAACGTAAAATACCATAAAAGTACCCGGTTCAAAGCCACGTGGTAGATTTTACCGTGGGGTTGGCGTACGAAGCACGCAGTGCATTATGTATTGAAGATACTCCCAATACGGGGGTTGGCGTTCGAAGCACGCAATGCTTTGTGTGTTGAAGATACTCCCAATATGCGGAATGACGTGCAAAGCTCGCAATGCATTGTGCATTGAAGATAATCCCAATATTCGGAATGGCGTGCGAAGCACGCAATGCTTTGTGTATTAAAGGTACTCCCACTATGCGGAATGGCGTGCGAAGCATTTTGCAGCTATTCAGCATCGTCGTGAATAGACCTTTTAACCAAATTGTTGGTTGAAACCCTAAATCATAGGTTTATAATCTTAATTTTGGAAATTTGCTAAACTCACGTCAGCGGTTCAGCTACGTGGTCGAATTATTATTGATCTTCAAGTGGCGAATTATTACAGTATTCCCAAACTCGGTCTCCTATTCTAACAACAAACATAGCCCCACGAACGCTTTGCGACCCGGAGTGTACAGACCATATGCATAATGAGAGAACCAGTAAATTACCCGAGGTGTTCGTCACTCAGGGCCGGATAGCGTGTTGTACGGCTATATTTCATGTGTACATTTTGACTTGTTTATTACGCTATAGTTGTGTTCATCTTCGTCACATCATGGTTTTACACTTTGCCCGTTCTAATGAGTAGTCTTCACCTACTTCCGCCTCACCTCGGCTCGCCTACTCACTTCTACTTCCAATTATAGGATCACTGCGTGCTACTTTACCGGTCGACGGAATGGTCACTTGCTGTTCTTTACGTTCAACCACTTTGTTCTTAATGTTGTTTTGATATATTGCTTGTTCCGCGGTAACGAGAACAGGTAGAAACTAGTGTAATATTAATATTTGTCTCTAGTCGATTTTTTTTAACGTTTTCATCTTTAATCACAAGTTTTAATAAACTGCAGTTACTTGCGGAACGCAAGTGAAAAACATTGTAAAAATACCTGTAAATCCACTCGTTTTAATCTACTGAATAACTACACAAAATTTCAGTCTTATTTTGTTTTCAGGGCATGCAATATTTCGTTAAGAATGCTAAGATTATTGGCGCAAACCGGAGGTCTGTATGTTGACTCTATCCAACATAATGGCCAATCAAAGTTATAACTTTTCCCCCTTTAAATAACATTGAAATGTTAAAGGTGATACATCTGTTTTTTTTACAAGGATTTAATCCAGTAGGCCACTCAATCTAAGTTATAAGACATAGTAATTAGTATAAAAAAAGTAAAACTAAGCCTCTGGAATTCCCAGGTACTGGACTTTTTACTATTAGGAGTCAACAAACGTGCACAGTAACAAAGCATTTGCAAGGTTGTATCAACCGAAAGTCCAGTACCTGGGAATTCCCGAGGCTTAGCTTGATTTTTTTATACTAATTACTACGTTTAAACAGTAATTCGCTGATAAAATACAGGTTATTTTTCTTAAATCATTTTTTGAATTTAGTGCACTTGTTAAACTGTTAAAATTAGATGTGTTTTTGAGAAAATACTTTTAAACTAGCAAAAAGTAACAGAATAGTTATAAGTGCGTGACTCCAGAATACCGTGTCATATTTTATTCGCCGATGTGTGGTAGGCATTATCAACGGATTATTCTTTATAGACACCTGGCTGTAAAATGTCGTATTGGAGTAAAATAAAACGTTAATATAATACAAATTACATGTACTTTCGTCATTTTGTTCTGTTTCTTAGTCATGTAAATGATTAAAAATTAGTAGTCTTGTAAATAATTAAAAATTGGAATAGTCGTGTAAGCAACTAAAAATAACTGCAATGTAAACAATTAAAAATAAGTAGTCCTGAAAATTTAAAAACGTTGTTATATATAAACAATTAAAAAATGGTGGTCATGTAAACAGTTAAAATCGTTGTCATGTAAACAACTAAAAAACATTCATGTAAACATAGTAGTAATGTAAACAATTAAAATTTCTTGCCACGTAAACAATGAAAATTAGAATAGTAATGTAAGTAGCTAAAAATAATTGTCACACCATCAATTAAAAATAAGTAGTCCTGAAAATTTAAAAACGTTGCCATATATAAACAATTAAAAAATTGGGTCATGTAAACATAAAATTATGGTAATGTAAACAACTAAAAATAACATTCATGTAAACATAGTAGTCATGTAAACAATTGAAATTACTTCATGTAAACAATGTAATCGTGAAAATTTAAAAAAATTTAAAAGCAATAAAATAAATTGCGGTAAAGTAAACAAATAAAAATAATAGTCATGTAACCATTTAAAAATGAGTAGTCATTTAAACAATTAAAATCATTGTCATGTAAACAACTAAAAATAACATTCGTGTAAACATAGCAGTCATGTAAACAATGAAAAATTAGAAGTGTAATGTAAGTAACTAAAAATAATTGTCACGTAAACAATTAAAAATAAATAATCGTGTAAATTTAAAAAGTTGTAAAAACAATAAAATAAATTGGGGTCAAGTAAACAAATAAAAATAATAGTCATGCAACCATTTAAAAATGAGTAGTCATTTAAACAATTAAAATCATTGTCATGTAAACAACTAAAAATAACATTCGTGTAAACATAGCAGTCATGTAAACAATGACAAATTAGAAGTGTAATGTAAGTAACTAAAAATAATTGTCACGTAAACAATTAAAAATAAATAATCGTGAAAATGTAAATTGTTGTAAAAACAATAAAATAAATTGCTTTCAAGACAAATAAAAATAATAGTCATGTAACCATTTAAAAATGAGTAGTCATGTAAACAATTAAAAATAGAATAGTCATGTAAGCATCCAAAAATAATTGTCAAGTGTGAAAATTTAGAAAGTTAGTAAATAACCAATTTAAAACAATAAAATAAAATTGTACACAGACAAAATAATATTTCAGTTTGAATATGTTTCACTTTTCACCCGACTGAAAAGTAAATATTGTACGAATCAAAACAGGTGAATTCGTTAAACAAACGTAGAGTTAACACGAGGTATGGTTGGGAGGGGTTCGCATCAATCCCAAGTATAAATCAATCACACGCTGCCTAATAAACTGTGTTATCAATGCCAGTAATCAGCTGCCCCTCCACTCTGGCGGTACGAGGTGGTACCAATTTAAGTTTTACACATGACTATATAACAGCGGATTGATTATTTAGCCGACTTCCGTTTGTTTACAATCACATTTAATTTCGAATCCGTCACGTGGTACGAACATTTGGTTTCGTTTTGTAATAATGGTCATATTTCATAAAACATCCTATATTTTTAACTACAGTATTTGTTCAACTCAACATTTCAAACAGGTTAAAAGAACAAGTCATAACACAATCTTAAAATAAAGTATTACATATCCGCTAAATTTATTACTTTTTTTTAAACAACCGATTTTATATGGTGACCTATTTGGCATCTTCAGTTATTTGTATAAAAATACTGTAATAACAAATTTTAAATATTTCCAAACGTCTGAACCTTATTGTCTGCGTTTAGAAAATAAATATCAAAGTAAACCCAATAATATAAATATAGTCTTAAAAATTCCTGTCATTCACGCAAAAACTATGCACCCAAACGCATGCGCCAGGTTCCAAGTCACCGCTTTCCATACCCTTCCCTGATTGAAGTGCCTCTGTCATAATCAAACTCTGGCACTACTGCACATGCGTCAATATCCGGGTCATCGCTAAGCTCACCCCCCCAATATAAGTGCCTCTGTCCTAATCAATCGTAGTTTCCCTGAAAATATCATAGTGTATACAATAATCTACCCGCGAATCGCCGCTAGGGTTGGTGAGTTCATTTCAATGAAGTTGGAGTGAGTTTTCTTTGGCCCAGAAACAACACCTAAAAGAGAGTTCTGGAACACCCTGCATGCAACATTTATTTTAACAACTCCAACTACATTCCCCAAACACGAAACCAGTGTAAATCTGAGATAGGATAGTTTTTGTTAACAGTTGTGGAAGGAAAACCCCAAGGATTGACAGGAAGCCAATCAATCTCCGGGAATGACGAATGATGACGTAACCAATCCCAACTGATGACGCTTCTGACCTTTTTCTTCATCTCGAGGGATGATGGATCCATTACTTAAGTCCGAACAATAATTAGCACACACTACTCATCTGTCGATGGAGATCCGATCGTTTGCCAGTTAGACAGATACATTTTAACAATCCATTTATTGAATAGAAGCAATATCATATTTCCAACGTCCGTAATATTTGTGCAATGTGATTTCTTCAATTTGAATACCGCCATTTTTTAAAATACGTTTTGATAAATTACGTCATTTTAGTAAATCTGTTTGTCAGCATGTTTATCAGCCTGTTTGTCAGAATTGCTGTCAGTCTGTTTGTCAGCATGTTTGTCAAACTGTCAAGATGTTGGTCAGCATGTTTGTCAGTTTGTTTGTCAGCCTGTTTACCTGACTATTTGGCTGCCTGTTTGTCAGGCCGTTTGCCAGCCTGTTTGTCAGTATGTTTTTCAGTCTGCTTGCCAACCTGCTTAACAGACTGTTTGGCAGCCTGCTTTACAGTCAGTTTGCCAGTCTCTTTGACAGCCTATTTGTCGGTCTCCTTGCCAGCATGTTTGTCAGTATGTTTGTGAGCAGTTTTTCAGTCGGTTTGCCAGCCTGTTTACCACACTGTTTGTCATACTGTTTGTCAGTCCATTTGCCAGACTGTTTGTCAGCATGTTTGCTGGTCTCTTTTCCAGCCTGTTTGTCATTTCGATTGTCAGCCTTTTTGTCAGTCCATTTGCCAGTCTGTTT
>JAGFPH010000027.1:654176-665051 GCA_018207615.1 Philaenus spumarius
TCATTTCGATTGTCAGCCTTTTTGTCAGTCCATTTGCCAGTCTGTTTATCAGTATGTTTGCTAGTCTCTTTGTCAGCATGTTTGTCAGCCTGTTTGCCAGCCTATTTGTCAGCGGTTTTCTCAGTGTGTTTGTCCCAGTTAAATTTCTCAAGAACGGATAACGTATAAAGCTGAAAACTGACAAACTTAAAGCAAGATAATAAATAAAGCACATGTATTCCAATAAACCTCGCGCGAAATATCGGGAACTACTAAACTGATTAAAAAATAGTTTTACTAATAGAAAACTACACTATCCCTGAGTAACATAGGCTATAATTCACTTTTTTTATTTCAATATTTGTAAATTTAGTAAGAAAAATCTTAGATTAGAATGATGAACCAACACATGTATTTACATTTATTACCATAGCAACACAAAACAGATGTTTGCTCCAATATTTCCATTAACAGCTGATTTCAAACTTTGAAGCAATTAATTTATATTTATAACTTTTAGGTTAGGTTGTTATTAAAGTGTAGATCTGAGCCTTGCTGGTTCTTTTAATAGACCAGGCAAAGTACTGAAAAATAAATAAATGTTTTTCTACAGCACCGATTTGGATGCAGTTTTCTGCATCGTGTTCAGAAAAATACCAGGAACAAAGTCTACATACGACCAGTTTCGGGAGAAAGCGGAAACGCATCGTGGGTGCACAATGTGCATCTAAAAGTGCATATTTTTTTAAATTCTTAAAAATTGGTGAAAAGTCGTGAAAATCGGTACTTGGGGGGGTTTTGGGGGGCTGATCTCATTTCTGATCATACAAAATCATACGCTTTGGTGGGCGATGGGGGAAATTGAAAATTTCCTCTGAGGGGTTTCTGGAGGCGCTGATTTCATTCCTGACCATGAAAAACGCCCCCGATGTGCTGTAAGTTGACCTATTTTCAGTAAAATAAACGATGATATCCAATCATGCGATTCAAAATGGCGACTGTTTGAAAATTTCAAACCTAAATTACCAAAAAACCGTACGTTTTAACAGAAAATGTCAAGATACCTTTTTTTGTAGCCCTTTTAATTCCCTTTCGGATGGTGTATTCATAAAAAACAATCGGATGAAGTATAATAGTCAAGTTAAAGATAATAATAGCATTCGTAACCACAATATTTGGATGTTTTGCACACTTTTGCTAAGATATTTATGTATAAACAGGATGTTTCGTAATGACTCTGCAGTATTCTAGGATATGATTCAGTACATAATAATTTGGACATGTATCCGTAAACGTGTTGTTTTCCCCAAAGCCGCCATTTTGACTGTTTTCACTAAAAAACTTTTATCTATAGAATGGTTTGACCGATTGAGTTCAAACTTAACATGAAGTAAACTAACAATGATATATTTTAAGTAAAACAAACGATTATATCCAATCATGAGTTTCAAAATGGAGACTATTTGAAAATTTCAAACCTAAATTACCCCAAAAAGCGTACATTTTAACAGAAAATGTCAAGACATCTTTTTTGTAGCCCTTTTTATACTGTACCCGGTCGGTGTAACTGTCATAACAATCGGATGAAAGATAATAGTTAAGTTATGTGTAATGATTGGTTTGTACAACCCTCCATCCCATACAAACACAGTAAACACAACAATATTGTGATTACGTATGCTGTTATTATTTTTAACTTAACCGTTACCGAAGGGTAATGAAGATCCAATTGTTTTTATAGTTACACCATCCGATAGGGATGAAAAGGGCTACAAAAATGGTGTCTTGACATTTTTGGTTAAAATATACGGTTTTTGGGTAATTTATGTTTGAAATTTTCAAATAGTCGCCATTTTGAAAAGCACTATTGGATATAATCACTTATTTTACTAAAAGTAGATCATTGTTAGTTGTGTGTTATAACTTCATATCAAGTTTGAACTCAATCGGTCAAACCGTTATCTGGATATCAATTATTTGTAAAACACAAACCGACAAACGAAAAGGTAAGCTCCGTGGACCCATGTTTATATTGTAAAATATGTTTGTCTCGATCCTAAAGAGTTCGGGTACATTCTGTATAATTAGGCTCGAAGGAAAAACAGAATGGCTTGATTGTCCTTAGCAATTTGAATGTGGTTGAACTGACCTAAGAACTCCATATTAATCGATACAGGTGTTAATATTTGAGTTTAATTAAAACCCAGCAGTGATTACCGCCTTCACAGTTTTACTCTAGCAAAGTTGCGTGAATTTGCCACAAAGAGCGCTAGTCGGTTTATCTATTTTCATTTAACCGTGAATGCGATAAACCCGGCGAGATCGTCTCCCAAAGAACCCTTTTAAAAGTTGGGGTCAGGGAAGCCATAAAAGTCTTGTTTATTCATGATGTACGACTACAAACAGGATTTGACAAACCGCATTGCGAGAAAAGGGGAGGGCGCTCCAAAATCACAATTTAACCGGCCCGAACATAAATCAAACTATTCATTTCGTATTCATCATGGATCTAGGATTGACTAAGTAAATCATATCTAGTTACAGCACATGGGAACTATTTTAAATATATAGTTCTGGGTTTAATCAAAAGCCTAGTTAGAAGCGAGGGTATAAATCTTGAAAGTAATCACTATTTTTGCAGTCCCCCGACCTTTATTGCTTTTTCTTTCTATTAGCATACGTTTTAAATATTTTATTGTAGTTCGGATTGGAATAATACTGGTTCGTGTCGAGTTAGCCTATGATCTATGGAGTAACGAATCCTCGGTTAAGACGGTATAGTTTGTTTACAGCTAAAATGTAGTGCGCAGGCGCACATTGTAACGCGCCTAAACTAATCTAGGATCTTCTCCGAATGACACCACCGACTTCTTTTCTTTTACAATCTTTTGTGATCAAATTTTAGTAAATTCATCAAGCGGTGCTTTTAACAGACCCAAAATAGTGTGCGATTTATTTTTAGCGAATTTCCATAGCAAAGGTAAGCCATTGCGCTGACTTTATTTACCGGGTGTCCCGGAAGTCCGAGTACTGCAAAATATTTTACAAACAAGCGATGCTATTCTTCAGAACATAACATTATATGAATGCAAATAAAATGTATTGAAATTTGAGTTTGAAAATGTTGTCCACCATTTTGGAATCCGCCATCTTGAATGTAACTTTTTTGCAAATACGAAGGGGATCTTATAATACATCATTTTTAATGTAAAATTTCACGAGAAAAATAACGGTGAAAACCGTTTTAAAATATCACTTTTAGTTTTCAAGTTGCAGCCCGTCAAACTTGGGGAAACAGTGAAAAGTGCCAATCTGGGTTGACTGTTTTATCTTCCTTAACTGTTCCTAAAATTTCATTTACCGATTAATTTCTGTTTATTTTAGTTTAGTTTGAATAAATCAGTGCAACTCTTTAATAGTCTTTGCTATTCGACGCTTGTATTATGATAAATTTAAATAAGGTTAAACACAGGAAAGCCACTTCTTATTGTTTTTTATGCGAAAGGTTTCTTTAAACTAATTTTAAACGAATCAGCTAAAAATCCAAACTAATAATCAGCTGTTTTAATTGTATGAACTAATTGTTTAAATAAGTCTCATGTTAATTGTTGTAAAATCTTACTGATTGTTTTTAAGACGACGCTAGTCCTCATTTTTCAGTTTATGTGTGCAGTTTTACAAGAGTTTCGTTAGAAGGGCTTGGTAGTTTTTTTAAGTAGTAAATTTTAAACCGTAATTACAGAAGAATATCGTTGTGGTTTAATTTTCAATTTTTACTTTCTCCACCCTATACGTAGTATATAGAGAAAGTGTTGTTTTCGTCCAAATTTTCGAATTTGAATTTTTAGTGCAATTATCTGTTTTGGTGCTCCCTGAAAACCAAACAAATGTTTAGTGGAATTATCTGTGTTGGTGCTCCCTGAACCCAAAAATATTTTTAGTGGAATTATTTGTTTTGGTGCTCCCTGAACCCAAAAAAGTTTTTTTTTTGTGATGTCTGTCCGTATGTTTGTAAGGAAGTGTACAGAGCTGGAGACCATACCAACGGTCCGATTTTGATGTAATTTTCTAAAAATTCTCGTTTAGGTAGTAATAATAATAACTGATTTTTGGGGGTTTTTAGCCAAAAAGGGGGTTGTTTTTCAAAAATGTTCAAAATCTTTTTTCGTGCATCTATACAGGCCTAATTCACATGTTTGGTGCAAATTTGTTCGAAATCGATCGAATAGTTTAAATATTAATATAATATGGATGTGTGTTACATGCATCTAATATTTTCCATGGTAACATTTTCCTACTTTTGCAATTCCAAATAACCACCTCCTATGCTACTCTTGGGAAGGTATAAAGTTTCAACTGGGAGAAAGTATGTGGCAGTTATCTGGTACATTTTATTATTGTATAGTTTAATTATTATTTACAACTTGTTTTTCATTACTTGTGGTTAAGAACTTAGATTAGTGTTTCTTGTGCCGTCTTCGCTGTTTTCCCCAAGTTTGTATTTGGGGAATGTTTTCCCCATTGTTTTACCCTTCGTATTTGAAAACAAAAGTTGCGTTCAAGATGACGGATTCAAAGATGGCGGACAAAATTTTCAAACATTTTCAATACATTTGATTTGCATTCATATAATTTTATTGTGTTCTGAAGAATAACATTGCTTGTTTGCAAACTATTTTGCCGTACTCGGACTTCCGGAACACCCGGTATATATGTATTTATGTGTACGCACTCTAAGGTCTGATTTGGTTAAACTTAGTACACACGTTGGTTTTCCAAGTCGCTGGACAAGTTCGTTAGCCAGAACTATCAACAAACAAAACCACATGTTTTCACAGGAAATAAGATTTTTTTTTAGATTTTTCATACTACAACGAAACTTTTTGGGGGTTTATCTAGAAACATAAATATAGGAGAATATTCTAAACATTTTGTGTTACCTTATATAGCCCGTCAGGTTCCTTCAAAATCGATCAAAACGTAAAATACCATAAAAGTATCCGTCCTAATTCACATGGGGAATTTTGCCTTGGTGACGGCAGGGATGCGAGTTTTTTCCGCTACGTCTTCAACTTAGCCCAAGCATAGATCATGAATAATAAATAGATCTTGCATCCATACGGGGGCTGTGTGCCGGAAAAAAGGTTGTCGCGAAAATAGTACATGATCGCGCCGCGAGGTAGCGCTAGGGATAAATCATCGGTAGCATCGGTGTTTCATACAGCTTCCGTCGTTTCCCCAATAGATAACGCCACTATCGTCGAATTTCCAGTGGAACAAAATATTGCATTGGATCGGAGTTCTATTAGGTTATCCAAATACAATGGCCCAAGTAAGTAGACTAATTTCCTGATAGTTGGTTTAAACCCTACAACACACTTAACTTCGGTAATTCGTTCAACCCACGTCAGTGGTTCAGACGAGTGATCCAGTTATTTAATCTTATTTATGCTTACAAATGACGTGGTGCCCACCTGTCTACGTGTGTATGTCTACGTGTGTTTACATTGTGTTTTAATAAACGACCTCTCTTGAGCGAACACTCCGATGACGAAATAAGTTCTGAAACGAGCGATTAAGATAAAAAATAAGTCAAGGGTGGTGTATTTAAAAACTTTAAAAATCTAATCAATCGTTGACTTACTCTCAAAAATGAGTTTTAAAATTTGTATGGTATGAACTTCAATTAAAATTTCACCCTGAAATGAAACCCAAATTGTAAGAAACGTTTTGTGTGACGTGTGTCAAAATGTGTATGAATATATTTAGTTTAGGTCATGTTTGATTCGGGACCCCGAGGGACGTCACACCCCTCTTAAAACATTCTTGGTTATTACTAGAATTCAAATTTGTCATTGATGAACTATGAGTTTCGTCGTTCACGAAATTTAGATATTAAATATTTCCATCAAAACGCGTGTTTATTAATTTGTGTTTACGCTCAAACATTAACGTGAAAAGTGTTTTATTTTTTAGTATTTTATTTAAATTTATCTTTATTCGTTTTACTCTGTGTGTACAAAATAGCGAAAAGCGTTGTAAGACAAAACAATTCCGACGAAAATTCCCTTTAAAATATTATATCGTTTCAATTTCTGACGACACCATTTTTTTATTCAGCAAATTTCGACAGTTATCTTTTTTTATTAAGAGATATTGTTTTTGATGTTAGCATGTTTAATGCAAAATACTTTTCAGTTTTGGGGGATAGTTGATTAATGTTTATTTACGAAAAAACTGCAGCTAAAATTAACGTATAAAATTTTGAAATAGAGGGTGTGAATGTTTTACCGTAATTCCACGAATTTCTTAAAAAACAGTGTGCAAACTAAACTACAAACGTTCAGCGTCAAGTAATGTATACCTATTTGTTTTACTTTGCGCGCTATGGTGCAAAGTAAACAGCTAATGTTGTCTTTGTTTTGAAAATTTGTGTTGTTGTCGGACTAACCTCTGTAAAACAGATCTTTTTAAAAACGCTAATTTATAATGTAGATGTAGGAAAAACTATGTGTTCTTTCGGATGCGAAGTTTACTTTGTCATAAACTTTAACGCATTCGGCTTATCTCGTTCGACAAACTCAACTTTGCACCCTACATACACGAATAACTATTTAATAAAATGCAGTTCAAATTGATTGAATGTTCTTAGTTCTTGGGTAATTCTCTCCAACGGAGCTCCTATCTTGGGTTTCCGAATTGTAGTTTTATTTATTACGCGGGTTAGCATAATTAAAACTGTGTGAAATTTCTGTGTCAGCTTTGTCGGCTCTGGTGAAAATCGACTGACAGCCGGACGAACAAACGATTTGATCCTGTAAAGCTACCTGTTTCATTTATTCGTGGTACGAGACCCAAACAAGCAAGTACAATAAGCAGATGTGAAAAGTTAAATTAAGATTAGAAGAAGCCAATGTAGCAAAATAAAGACCGCATATTTTTTTGTTTTTGTTCATTCAGCAGTTAAAAATCAATACTTTAAATTATTTACCCACGGGGTAAATGCCTCCCGAGTTCGTCTGTTTCAAATTAGTTAGTAAAAATGTCCTGGGGAAAAATGAACCTCTAGAAATAGGTGTCAATAGGGTTGTAACCTAAGCAAAAAAAAAAAACCAAAAGTGTCCTTGTTAATATATAGATACAATTTAAATAACAATTCACAATTTTTGATTACAGTAACAAAATTTTCTTTGGCCAGCCAAAAGAAAGGTTCTTTAGAGTATCAAAAAACAAAAAAGCACGAAAATGGGCTGGATATATCGGCAGATATAGAAAGGCTATCAATAAGGTTGTAGCCAAAATAAAAACAATAAAAACAAAACACCCTTTTATAAATAAAGATGAAATAAAAAATTACATTTCATAATTTTTTATTGAAATTACAAAATTGTCTTTCATTTAAAACAAACCCCACGAAAATCGGCAATGTAGAACACCAGAAATAGGTATGAATAGGTTATTAAACCGAAATACCCCAAAACGTGCCCTTATAAAGATGAAATAAAATAACATTTCATTTTTTTATATGTAATAGTGATAACACTTTTTTTTATTTTCAGTGTACCGATACCTTTAAAATGAGGTACAACACGACCTACCTTTACATTTGAAAATTTCCCAAAAACCAACCCTACCCCCAAAAATACCCTTTTGGGGCATTTTAGAGGGTTGAAAACATTTTTCCTGAATTCCTTGGGGTCGAAATAGGGAATTATCAGTTTAAACTAAATGTCTAAGTATAGGCCTACTCGTTTCAATTCTATACATGCCGGCCACCCGCTCTGATACACCCTGTATATTATGTGTTCTCACTCTAATGGCCGCATTTTAAGGCCGATTTGGTAAAAATTTGGTTTACAAGTTTAATTGTCTATGTCGCTCATACGAGTTCGTTAGCCAAAAATATCCAACAACCGGAAACACGTTTTTGGACTGGAAGTAAATATTTTTTTTAATTTTTCGTACTAAAACTACATTTTTTAAGTTTTTATATAAAACAATACAATGCACATTTTGTTTTTTTACACAATCTTATAGCTCGCTTGGTTCCCCCAAAATCTATTAAAACGTAAAATAGCTCTAAAGTAGGGCATTTTACTGTGTGGGGGGGGGGGCATTTTCTGATCCGAGGCCGACGATCGAGTTTGTTTGCTGCGAGCGAAGCAGTCCATAACCAGAAGCCGCAAGGTCGACTCGACATGCTCACTCGCTTAAACTCGCAAAGCGAGTTAATACGCTACAAGTGGAACGAAGCAACGCGTGAGTCGAAGCTGGAGGCTTGGGTGCGAACTAATTCTACTAATATATTTCGTACACAGAGTCAGCTAATTCATTGCCTTTGTGAGTAGACCAATTCCCCAAATAGTTGGTTGAAACCCTAAAACATGTCAATTTTATTTTGGAAATTCGCTAAACTTACGTCAGCGATTCAGCTGCGGGATCAAATTATTTTATTATGCTATTATTTTATATAAATTGCCTTTCGTCCGGATACTACTTATTTAGCAACCACTGCATGACTCCAAAAGTAATCATTATCTATATATATATATAAGCGAAATACCACTGACTCACTCATCACGATTTCTCAAAAACTACAGAACGGATTGAATTGAAATTTAGTATGATGCTTCCTCTTTGGCCATAGGTGTTCACTAAGAAAGGGTTTGAAAAAAATCGAAATTTTAGTGGGGTTTGGGGGGGGATCAAAGTTATTAAAAAACGATTTCTTCAAAACTACCGAACGGATTGGAATAAAATTTGGTATGTACCTTCCTCTAGGGCCATAGGTGCTCAGTAAGAAAGGGTTTGAACAAATTCGAAATTTTAGTGGGGTTTGAGGGGGGGATCAAAGTTATTAAATCACGATTTCTTCAAAAATAAAGAACGGATTGAAATGAAATTTGGTATGTAGCTTCCTCTAGGGCCGTAGGTGCTTACTAAGAAAGGGTTTGAAAAAATTCGAAATTTTCGGGGGGTTTGGGGGGATCAAAGTTATTAAATCACGATTTCTTCAAAACCACCGAACGGATTGGAATGATGAAATTTGGTATGTAGCTTCCTATAGATCCATAAGTGATCACTAAAAAAGGGTTTTAAAAAATTGGAAATTTTAGGGGGGTTTGGGGATAAAAATTACTAAATCACGATGTATCCAAAATTACCGAACAGATTGGAATGAAATTTGGTATGTAGCTTCCTCTAGGGCCATAGGCGCTCGCTAAGAAAGGGTTTGAAAAAATTCGAAATTTTAGAGGTTTTTGGGGGGATCAAAGTAAATAAAAAAACGATTTCTTCAAAACTACCGAACGGATTGGAATGAAATTTGGTATGTAGCTTCCTCTAGGGCCGTAGGTGCTTACTAAGAAAGGGTTTGAAAATTCGACATTTTCGGGGGGTTTGGGGGGATCAAAGTTATTAAATCGCGATTTATTCAAAACCACCGAACGGATTGGAATGAAATTTGGTATGTAGCTTCCTCTAGATCCATAAGTGATCACTAAAAAAGGGTTTTAAAAAATTGGAAATTTAGGGGGGTTTGGGGGTAAAAATTACTAAATCACGATGTATCCAAAATTACCGAACAGATTGGAATGAAATTTGGTATGTAGCTTCCTCTAGGGCCATAGGCGCTCGCTAAGAAAGGGTTTGAAAAAATTCGAAATTTTAGGGGGGTGGATCAAAGTTACTAAAATTATAATTTCAGATCTTTTATTAATATGACAATAGTGCTTTTATTATTTAAGATCTCTCTCTCTCTCTCTATATATATATATATATATATATATATATATATATATAAGCCAAATACCACTCACTGACTGAACACTTAAAAAGAATACAATTACGTTAAAAAGACTAAAAATACCAACCACCACGGGCAACGCCGTACGGGTCAGCTAGTAAGCCATAAGCCTAGAACTTGGACCTGACTTGTCACTGGTCGGAACATACAGACAAGAAAATGAGAGGCAAAAAAATCAACACAGTGATTAATACACTAAGTGCAATTCATAACTATGTTTGAAAAACGGTATTTTCAAGTTCCAACAATAATGAATCAAAAGTTTTATCAATTTATATTTCTATAAAAAGCTAATTAAATTTGTCTTATCTAATCATTTTTCCGTAATTCGTTTATCGTGCTTGGCCAACTTTATTTTGAGTATACAATTTAACATTACGATTCTATTTTAGTTGACTTTATTGGAGTACTATTTGGTTTTCGCCTTTCGAGTTTAGTTTCTTTAGCTAAACAAAATGTTGATTACTAATATTTTAGTTCAAATTTGAATTATATTTTAAAATGTAAATATTATTGCAATGATTTTGTTCAAAATTACATACTAAACCCAGATCTTATTACAAAGAAAAAACTAACTTACTGAACAATCCAAAAATTATCAAAAGAAACTATAATAATAGGTAAGACATTTCCACATATATTTGTCTTTGTACAGTGAATAAATTTAAGATATAGTTCAGATTGGCATAAAAAAGGTTATGTGCAACAATTACTTTTAAACAATTTTGCCTACGATCAGCAGTAATTTTTGCGTCAACTAGATTTTGTTAAATACAAATGTACGCAATGCAGGGTTAACAAATGGTACAAAGGAAGTAATTTAATTAGTCCTGCGGCGGTTAAACTATCTAAATATTAAATACTTTTGCCAAAAACACATTGCTAAAAGACGCTTTACATATTTTTAATCTAAATCAAGTGCTGATTTGTACTAGGATAATACACTCCTATTTAAGCGAGTAAAAAGTAGTACAGCGCATGCGCAAAGTTCCCAGCAAAGTTATAACAGCTGATTTCGTCCATCAGCTGTTATACCTTCAACAACAATGTAAACCATTTAAGGTTAGGTTTATAATTTTTACTTTCTCCAC
>JAGFPH010000027.1:665151-706630 GCA_018207615.1 Philaenus spumarius
TATACAAATTCAGTATAGTGGCAATGTTCCTATACTATCAAAAAATTCTGAGTTATAGGTGGTGTGAGTCATGGTAGAGATGGTGTAATGTACTTTGTTTTCTTTAGGTACGTTTTTCCCCTTTGTCTCTTCAGATATGCAATTTTTCTTATAATACACTGGCCACCAGTTCTTAAAATCAAAAACATCTTCGGTTTTGACTGCCACTACAGTAAATTTATTATTCTTGCTTGATTTCAAAATGAGTTGTGTGATCTGATCAACTGTGTAGATCCTGTCATGGTTTTTAATTTCCCTTTCAATAATACTAAAGTCCCTATCACAGGGCAAGAAAGAGTGGCCACGCATAGGATAGTACTGCTCAATTTTTTTGAATCTGTTCATTTCAGTCAAAGCTGTTAATAAACGAGATAGAGCGTGGTTTTTATTCTGACCCCAACAATTGTCAGAAAAAAGGTGGAGTTCAGTATACTGTTCACTTTTTCTTTTTCCAATTTACTCAGGAACAATAATTAAATAAATAAACACATGGCCAAGTGTATTCTGGGAGTCAGCTAGTTGTCTGGTTGTCAGTGCTGCCATAGAGTAGTACAGTTCGCTATGTGCTAAAAGGAGCTCAGTCAATGACTGAACCCGTTTCAGCATAGATTTATCAACAATTAGTGCCTGTTTCTATGATACCCATGCATTGGACTGATCCCATTTTAGCGTAAAACAATGAGATCCACCATTAAAAACTAAAATCAAGTGTTTTCTCTATTTATAATTTTTTTGACTGAACCCCTTTTAGCATGAACCTATTCAATTAGTCCTGCGACGGTTAAACTATCTAAATATTAAATACTTTTGCCAAAAACACATTGCTAAAAGACGCTTTACATATTGTTAATCTAAATCAAGTGCTGATTTGTACTAGGATAATACACTCCTATTTAAGCGAGTAAAAAGTAGTACAGCGCATGCGCAAAGTTCCCAGCAAAGTTATAACAGCTGATTTCGTCCATCAGCTGTTATACCTTCAACAACAATGTAAACCATTTAAGGTTAGGTTTATAATTTTTACTTTCTCCACCCTATACGTAGTATATGGAGAAAGTATTGTTTTCGTAAAAATGTTCGAATTTGAATTTTCAGTTGAATTATCTGTTTTGGTGCTCCCAGAACCCCAAAAAATTGTTTAGTGCAATTATCTGTGTTGGTGCTCCCTGAACCCAAAAATATTTTTAGTGGAATTTTTTGTTTTGGTGCTCCCTGAACCCAAAAAAGTGTTTTTAGAGTGGTGTCTGTCTGTCAGTCTGTCAGTATGTATACACGACCAGAGAGGACACTATTGGTCCGATTTTCATGAAATTTGGTATGTAGGTACTAAACCCTAATATCTCCAGGCGTTTTTTTCATTTTTTGGAATTTTTAATTTTTAAGGATAATTTACCCCTAAAAACCCATAAAAAACGACAAAAATGCAAATTTCTCAAAAACAGCTCTAACGATTTTGATCAAATTTTCAGTATTTACAGTGCTTAAGATGCCAAACAAAATGACACCACCCGCTTTTATCAAAACTTCGGCGTTTTATAATTATGGGGAAATGTTTAAAAATAAACAAGTTTATGTTGTCAATCTAGCATCGCGGCAGCGGCCGCACGGGGTAGCACCATGGTAGCGATCACGGCCAGTAATTCAAAGGTCGCGCGATCGAATCCCGCCTAGGACAATAATTTTTTTATACGATTGACGTAGGTAGAATATTATTTTTTTGTTTTATTCTAAAAAGTAATAAATAAAATGATTGAAAACAATATTATTTTGACTACAGTAAGTTGGGAGAAAGTTTGTGTCAGAACTGATACCGTTTATTTGGTTAGGTTTTGTGGTGACATGTACACAGATACATGTGATTAGCATACTAAACTCAACACAAAACCAAGCCAGAATATATACTTTAAGGTTATGTTTATTACTTTCTCACTATACTAATACAGAGAAAGTATAGTGATCGCAAAAAAAATCGATGTTGAGATTTTTGTGGAAATATCCGTTTTGGGACCCCCTGAGTCCAAAAAAGTGGTTTTTACAAAATGTCTGTCTGTTTGTATGTCTGTAGGCCTATGTATGTATGTATGTCTGTATGTATACAAAGCTAGAGCGAAAACTATTCGATCGATTTCAAACAAATTTGCACCGGACATGTCAAGTAGGCCTGTATAGATGCACGAAAAATGGGTTTGAAAATTAAAAAAAAAAACCTTTTTCGCAAAAAAAAACCCAAAAAACAGTTATTATTATTTTATAAAAAAACGGCTCTAACGATTTTGATAAAATTTAGCTTAATTGTAGCCTTTAATGTACCCTACCATATGCAAAACCACATCTTTCTAAAAATTCTCGTTTAGCTAATAATAATAATAATAATAACTGATTTTTGGGGTTTTTTTGGCGAAATGGAGAAAACTATTCGATCGATTTCAAACAAATTTGCACCGGACATGTCAAGTAGGCCTGTATAGATGCACGAAAAACGGTTTTGAAAATTTTTAAAAAAACAACCCCTTTTTCGAAAAAAAAGCCAAAAAACAGTTATTATTTAACTATTTGATTGATTTCAAACAAATTTGCACCAGACATGTCAAGTAGGCCTGTATAGATGCACGAAAAACTTTTCTGACAAATTTAAAAAAAACAACCCCCATTTTCGCAAAAACAAACCCCAAAAAATCTGTTATTATTTTTTTATAAAAAAACGGCTGTAACGATTTTGATCAAATTTGGCTTATTTCTAGCCTTTAACGTTCCCTACCATATGCAAAAACCCGCATATTTCTAAAAATTCTCGTTCAGATGATAATAATAATAACAACTGATTTTTGGGGTTTTTTTGGCCATAAAGGGGGTTGTTTTTCAAAAATTTTCAAAACCTTTTTACGTGCATCTATAAAGACCTAATTGACGTGTTTGGTGCAAATTTGTTCGAAATCGATCGAATAGTTTTTTCTCTAGATAATAATAATAATATTTATTAGTTAATCTCCAACTTTAATAAAAAAAAAAAAAAACTCTCCTACCCCACCGTACAAGTCACAGTGAATCTGTTTAGTAATTTAAATGTGTTTGTGAGAAAGTATGTGCCAGTTCCTGGTACCGTTTATTACAACTGTGATCAAACCGTATGCTCTTGCGCTATGTTCTTTTGTTCTCAGTAAAATATTACTTGCTATATGGGCCTATTTATAATTAATTGTAGGCTCTGTTCACTTACCATGTTGAAAATTTCTAAAGGCAAATACCAGCTTATATATATATTGTTGTTTGTAGGCCTATGCAGTTCCTTCTAAACAACGAAATAATCAAAAAGGATTGGAAAAATTTATATTTTCAACCATAACCATAACCATTTTATATATAACCTTAAACCATTATTATATAGCCTACATCTCTATACATAAAAGAAGAAGTCCTGACTAATTAATTATCAACGTATATCCAAAACTATGATGGCTAGAGTCTTAAAACTTTCAGGGTACCTTGAAACCACTAAGTAGAAGTGCACTAAGAAAGTTAATTTCAAGGGTTGGAAATGGTCAAAATACCAAATGGTTTTATTTATAATTTGTAACAAAATATGTTTTAATATAGCAAACCTTTTTTTTATGTTTGCTTTTATTTTGTTAACCTAACCTAAAAAATCTTGGTTTTGAAGAATAACAAACTGATTCTAAATTTGCTAAGTTGGTTAATATAGTAATGAATGTAAATGCATTCAACAAACATGTGTTGCTAAGCATTAGATCCGAATCAGCTGTTATAGGGCTGCAAAACCCCTAGTTTTGTCAATATATTCACATTTTTAATAAATATTTCAGAGATAAAAAGTATCCTAGATTAGTCTTTAAAAACTCCTCCACATGAAAAAGTAAAGATTCGTCAAAATTGGTTCAGAAATTCCTGAGATTAGCCCTGATAAACAGACAGACAGACAAGATATTTCAAAAATGCATGATTAGGTTTTGGTAATGTATAAATGAAATATATGTAGGGCCTACCTAGAAAAAAATATTTATTGTGAAATCACTGACATACACTTCAATGTTATTTATATTTGTACATAACACTAATTCTCACACACATACGTTTATTAATCAAACGCGTTTCGACATCCTCAGTAATACATGAACTACAACTAACAAATTCAAACTGATTGCAACAAGTTTGTGTGTTTTAATACTATTCAATTTAAAATTATGTTTCTTTATCTTTTTTAATTATCATGTTTGATTGAATATATACTTAAAAAAATAATGTATCTATGATCCTATCTTTTCTTTTGTGTTTTAGGCATATCGAAATGGTGTCAAGAAAAATTACAAATGAAGAAAGAAAGTAAAGAAATTGAACTGCAAAGATTACATTTTTCATACGAGTAAGTATTGGAAACAAATCAGCCCACGGGAAAAATCACTGTCAGATTACTTAGATTTACATCAGATATACATAGTTAAAAAATAGTAATAATGTTAAAAACAACCTTACCTAAGGGGATTTTTAACTCGGTAAATGTGTACAATTATAAGGATTACTAAATGTAGGCCTTTTGTTAAACTGTGTTGTTTACTTAATAGGCTATACTATCAAGAAAGATAAAAATATTATTTTTTAACTGATTTTTATTTTATATTGACGAAACATTTCCGGACTTATGAATATATTAACTTTTTTCATAATTTTTTTCTAGTAGAATCAGCTCAGAAAGTGCTCGGGACATAATGCAAATAACTGATTATTTTAGCTCATAATAACTTTAAAATATTTTGTTTCTAGAATAATTCTGGGTATTGTTGACAACTACCAAGAAATACATTTTTTCTTTTTTTGTCAATATCTCTGTTATCCTTTGAGCTACAGACAAAATAAAAATAACCATTGTGTTTATCATTAAAAAAGTAAACTTTTTTGTCTCTTGTAATTTGTTTTGTAAAGTTAGCGGTTTTTGAGATATTTGACATTAAAAATTATAAACGGCCGCCTTTTTGAAAATATTTAAAATAATGTTCTAATTTTTCGTACAGTGATAAAAGGTTACGCAACAAATAGGTGTACAAAGTTTGAGCTCAATAGCCTTTCTACTTTCAAAACTATTAAGTATTTTGTAAAAAACACATACAGACAGACAGACGAAAAAATAAGCCCCGTAGACCCATGTTTATATTGTGAAATATGTTTGTCTCGATCCCAGGAACATATCCACAAAAGGGGTCCAGAGAGTTCGGGGACACCCTGTATATAGATTATATATCAAAATAAAGATAAAAATATTATCGTTTAATTGCTTTTTATTTCATATTGATATATCAAATGATTTAGAAGTTATTAATGTTATAATGAAGAAATTAATAATCGAATTTATGTTAATATGTTGTACGAAGATGTACGAATGTTTCCGAAGTAAAATGAATCTGTATCTTCTTTAAATTTGTATAAACGTTATATTTATGTTCATTTTATAGCCTCAAAGCGAATCTGATAACTTATTATGGCCTACATTAGTTCTATAACTGGTATTTAATAAAATAAACTTCACAAGAAGTTTTATTATTGATCGAAGTTATAAACATAGCCCCAAAGTATAATCTACGCTAGGTTTTGTTTAAGTATTACAGATGATGGGTGAAATCAGCTGTTTTATTATATTGCTTACTCAGTACGTACGTATAGGCTACGTACACTCGCTTTTAGAGGAGTCGATGAACTATTTTAAACAGTAAACGAACCCGTTTGCTTTTTTTTTTTTTTTTTTTGTATCCAGTTTACCAGTTAAGACGAGAAATTAATTACTCTTGAATTAAGAAAACCATCAACCATCTGTAAAACCAAGTGTCCAGAACAAACGGCCTAAGTGTTACTGTAAGATCTTGTTCAAACATCGTAATCTTAAGAAAGATTCCTTTGACAACCTTACAAAAAAAAGAGGTTTATCCGAACGTGAAGTGGCAAAGAGTTCATTGTTTTCAAAATGGAAGCGTCAATATGGGGAAGTATTGTATAGGCAGGGGGGGAGGAAGGGGGGATGTGTGTATGTGTCTCCCTCTGGTGACTTAGTATGACCGGAAAGCTATTAAGGTGCGTAATGGGCGACGAGTGACCGACCAAACCGGCGCAGACATTGCATCGATTAGACGTTGCCACGTCCCGACGTTCACAAAAAAGTTCACCCTCCACCCCATCCCCCCTCGATACACTCGACAATGTTGTGTAATCAGACCCTTCTCTAAAGAAATTTGCTTGGATTGTCGGCGCACCTTGTTTGAAAACCTTTTGTTTTTAGGTTAGGTCGGCCGGAACGTTCGGTCAACTTCAAAACTATATGGCTGCTGGATCGACGTGGAATGTCTTAGCTGGAAACGATTAAGACGACATAAATAAACAGTAAAAACAGCTGTTCGTCTTTAGGCCCAGTATGATACGGACAGTTAGGCCCTTTTATCTGTCGAACGAAGTCGTAAGAAAGTTAGGTAATTGTCAATATCTTACTATATAGGATCTAAGAAATAAATAAGACTTCTGCAAGAAAATCTAAAAAAAAACGTATTTAGGTTTTTACATTACAAATTAAATATATAGTTATTTTTAATGTTTCTTGCATGTTCATGAGCAAGATTGGTAATAACTGGCAATACAAAATTTGCAAGATTTAAAGAATTATGTAGGCCTGTTTACCAGAAAGATTATTCTCAACTGAGAAGCATCAACTTCAATTAATTATAACTGAAATCAACTATTTCCCCAACCAAACGCCCATGGTCAGAATTATAAATATCTGCGTGCTTCGCACGCCAAAGAGAATGCTCGCTCCGCTCGCACGTTGTTGCCAGCAGTATTTAACATAGCATATACTTTAAAAAACATTTTACTTATTAATAATTGTAAAAGAAAATGTATAGAAATCATTTGGGGCTTTACTACTACGAACAATAATTACCTATACAGGGTGTCCCATAAGTAAAGTGCCAAATTTCGGGAAAGGGTTCTATGGGTCAAAGTAAAGAGAAAATCAAGAACAACATTTTTTCCAAAAATGCTTTGTTTTCCAAATATCCGCCCTTTGTTTTTTTTTTACAAAATAATTTATACTAGGGAACTGTTTAACCGATTGAGTTGAATCTTGGCTTGCAGTTAACAATAACAATGATCTGTTTTAGGGAAAATAAGCGATTATATCCAATCATGCGTTTTAAAATGGGTATTTGAAAATTTCAAACCTAAATTATAAAAAACAGTATATTTTAAAAACATATTTCAAGACATTTTTGAATTCCCTATCGGATGGTGAAACTGTAAAACAATCGGATGAAGGATAAAAATTAGTTTGTTCAACTCGGCATCCTATACCAACACAATGAACTCATCAATATTGTGGGTATGCTGTTATTATCTTTAACGTAACTGGTATTTTCTAAAAACATAAATAAAATTGAAAAAAAAAATTATTCTTGATTTTTTTTTTTTTTTTTTTGACCCATAGAACCATTTCCCGAAGTCTGACACTTTATTTACGGGATATCATGTATATTATTTAAGTTTATTAATTATTTAAGTTTTCTGTGGGCAATGTATATTTGCCAAAAGTACCCGAAATATGGGAAATTCTGCAACAGTAGATTAACTATCAGGTGTTCTAAGATTATGGCACAGTTTTAAAATTGTTTTTGAATTTTCAGTCCCAACAATGTTATTGGAATGTCTTGAACTCTTCATCCCAGCGACCTTGCAAACTATGAATAATAGCAGTAGTTTGAGACTGTTTTTAAATCTGTCCTAGGTGTGTTTTATCCCCAAAACATTTGTTTCGTTTAAGTAAGTCAAATGTAAACCCAGCTTTGGTAGAATAATATGTTATCCATACATACTTTGTATTTATATTATTATACTAGGGTATACCCCTGCGTGCTCCACACGCCAACTCCGTTGGACCTTTCTATACACATATTTTATGTTTTCTTTACGTCAAAGGTTAGGATTAATAATAATCTTAAAGCTAAGACGGAAAATAATTTTAAATGCCAAAATCAAATTATTTCGTATATTTTATACCATCAGTTATAATAAAGGTTAAAAAAATCAGCAATGCTCAGGTCTTCAATTAAGCAAAACTCTACTTAAAAGTTAGAAATATAAATAATTGTTTCAACTTTTGAAATCAGCTGTTAATGGAAATATTTGAGTAAACAGCTGATTGTTGTTTCAACACTAAACGTATTTAATTTAATAATTATTTATTATGGCGCTCCCTTTTCCATACAATATTAGTATAGTTTGAGTTGTTTTTACGTCCAACAGAAGGCGTTCTTTACAAAAACCTAACCTAAACGTTAGAAATACAAATAGTTGTTTCAAAGTTAGTACAAAGCCACTTACCACGTATAGTATATATATAGATTTATCTACAATAAGTAACAACATATGATTTAATTAACAGTAGGCCTAAGCCTTTTTCGTAAATTTTTGTTTGTTTTTTATTTTATTTACTCAACCTAAAAAGAGTGTAAATGTATTCAAGAAACGTGTATTGAAGGTAAATTTGTGTTGTTAAACTATCAATCCGAATCAACCTGGGAGTAAAGTCTTAGAACTTTCGGTATGTTTACGTTTCCAAATGTAAATTTTGAAAAATCCCATCTTTATGGTCGTTTATGATCCCATACAATTTTCGTATTTTTATCTTCAGTAATTTTTACGTCGGTTCTTTGTCCGGCAGTCAGGACAAAGCCCCTCATAATGTAGATTGCAAAACCAACCTTTATGGGGAGTGGGATAATGAAAAAACATGTTTTTATATTTTGGTACAAATCGGCACCAAATTTGTTGGGTAAATATTTATGTTTAGCTTTCAAATTTAAATAAAATGGGTAACACAGTTTTTTGTTTCTAGGGCAACATATTCTTTAAAGAAGAAAACTCAATCAATTTAGCAGTTTTATTCATATTTCATAAAAGGTATTTTTACTTTCATCATATAATTTAGTTCAGCTTAGTTGGTACAGCTATTAACTATTGCATGTGCTGGCAAATAATGAAATGCGTATTAACCTTGCACAACCTGCCGGAATATAGGCTACTAATATAGTAAGTTTTTCGTTTCCCGAAAATTTTCTTTTTTCTCGCATAATACACCTTTTCTCAAACATTCCGGGATGGATTTTTATTAAACTTGCCCAAACCGTTACGTTAAATTATCCATAATTTAAAAAAACATATTTTTCGTTCATATAAAAGAAAAATATTTATTGATATAAAACAATTCAGATTTCACTCATACTTGGTCGAAGTAGATGTCTTAAGGATGAAGTTAGATATATATAAAAAGTCTAATTTAAAGTAAAGTAAGTCCAGATATGTGTAAAAGGTTTCACTAATATTGGTTGAATAGTAGTTGTCGAGAAAAGCTGCAGTATTAACTTCACGGAGGTAGAGGGCTTACCATTCCCCTTAATTTCTTAAAGTTTCCTCAGTTTGGATTGTTTCAAACCTTTTTGAAGGATGGCCATTTTGAAAAATATTGTTGGAACAAGTTGATTCTTCTTTCAATCTGGGTCTTTACATTGATGAGCAACATGTTAAATTTCAACCCAATCGGCTCAGCCGTTACAGAGAGATACATTTTGAAACTTTACAGACTTTGTAATAAAGATACCAAAAATGTTCTGTGAAAAAATACAACTCTCTGGATGTTTATAGAAACAAAATGGCGGACTAAAAGAAAAGACAGCTGTTAAAAGTACAGTACTGTTCTATTGATTTATGTTAGGTTCAGAAAATAAACTTTTATTGCTACAAATTTTTTTTTTCTTCTAAAACAAACTAAAAACAAGGAAAATAACTCCTATAAAAAGTAGCATACGTCCGTGAGTAACAATATAATATAAACAGCTGATTTCACCCATCATCTGTAATACAGACAAAGCCTAGCATAGATTATACTTTGGGGTTACGTTTACAACTTCAGTCAATAATAATTATTAATTTCTTCATTAATATTATTAATAACTTCTAAAACATTTGATATGTCAATATGAAATAAACAGCAATTCAATTTTTTTTATATATTACTTTCTCACTATACTATAGAGAAAGTATAGTGATCGCAAAAAAATCGATGTTGAGATTTTTGTGGAAATGTCCGTTTTGGGACCCCCTGAGTTCAAAAAAGTAGTTTTTACAAAATTTCTGTCTGTATGTATGTATGCCTGTATGTATACACAGCTAGAGCGAAAACTATTCGATCGATTTCAAACAAATTTGCACCAGACATGTCAAGTAGGCCTGTATAGATGCACGAAAAACCGTTTTGAAAAAAAACCCATTTGGCAAAAAACCCCCAAAAAATCAGTTATTATTTTTTTATAAAAAAACGGCTCTAACGATTTTGATAAAATTTAGCTTATTTGTAGCCTTTAATACCCTACTATATGCAAAAAACCGCATCTTTCTAAAAATTCTCGTTTAGCTAATAATAATAACTGATTTTGGGGTTTTATGGCCATAAAGGGGGTTGTTTTTCAAAAATTTTCAAAACCTTTTTTCGTGCATCTATACATGTCTAATTGACGTGTTTGGTGCAAATTTGTTCTAAATGAATCGAATAGTTTTATCTCTAGATAATAATAATAATATTTATTAGTTAATCTCCTAGTTTAAAATTACCTCTCCTACCCCTCCTACAATAATGAAATCACTGTGAATCTGTTTAATAATTTAAATATGTTTGTGAGAAAGTATGTGCCAGTTTTTGGTAGCGTTTATTTTTTCTTTATTTTTATATCTAATAATGTATACTAGTGGACCCGGCAATGCTTCGCTATTGCTTGATTTACCTAACCTAAAATTATATCAGTTTTTGATCCAAATCAGTTGTTGATCATAATCAGCTGTTGATCAAAATCAGCTGTTTTAAGCTTTTCATACGAACAGCTGTTTTTTGTGCCCCTGATAAAATCAAAAGAAATCTTCTTCCATAAGATTAACATTGAAACTTTGAGGGCCACTGGGGCGTATCCCTGAGGACCGATGTAAATTATAATGGGATTCTTCTCATCTACAGGACACTACCTTTCTAATGGTATGCGCGAATTTCTCCTACGATGCACACAAGCTGAGAAAAAAAAGGACGTTAAGTTTTGTGCTTGCCTATTAATATAATTATAGATAAAAAACACATTTTAACAAATAGGTATACAGTTAATAATCCTTATAATTGTACACATTTACCGAGTTAAAAAAATTCCCCTCAGCATAGTTACGTAGACCTAGATGAAGGCTATTGTTTTTTATAGATTTTTTAAAATTATGTATTTCTTATTCGTATTTAATTAATCTGCCTGTGATTTCTCACGGGGGCTTACTGATGAATAAATAAATAAAACATTATTTAGTAAAAACAATGGCGGAAAGCACGCACAACAAAAGTTTCCGAACATATGCTTAAATGTAGTTTTTTCCTTTATTTTGACGCGTCATACGAACCACCCCCTCAATAAAGGCAATGAACGGAATTTAGTGTTGCACAAACCGAAGGAACCATGAAAATGAATCAAAATCGTAGAACTTTTATCCAATACCACACTACGCGTCCTGCAGACCATCTCGAACAGTAACACTAAAAACAGATGTTCCATAATCACTGCCCATCCCCGCGCGCACAATTACCATACGAATGTCCCTGCTACTGCTAAATATAAAACCGCGATAGCTAAAGGCGACCGGGACACAAAACGTACAAATCAAACCGTAGATATATCCCCTGTAGGAGTCCGATCGCGCCTAAAACTAGCAAAGAGCCGGGCCTATAAGAAACACCATTTTATTGGAGTAGAGTTGACATCGTGTGGGATAATATCAAAGATGTAGAAACGTCAGAGTCGCGCAACTTATGTACGTCTATAAACAATGTCCGAAGGTTACAATGCGTGATCCTTTTCCGCGAGACATACTATTAATTTATGTTTAGCCCTACCTTACGCCTACGTCCGGTTTAATTTACCGTCGCTAATAATTTATTATAATTATCAATTTAAATTTGATTTTATTAAAGGTGTAAATTGGGATTAGACGTAACGTATTGTCATAAATTGGTGTTATATATCGGGACGAAGGGTTGGCTGTTAGCTAGCCTACGATTTAATGTAATTGCTCACTTTCCCGTACTTTGTTGGAGAACGTAATTTGTGTGTGCTTATGTAAGCTGGATTTATCTTGAACAGAGGTAGTTGTGAGCAATATTTACTAGAAATTGACATTCTCGCTCAAAGTCGATGTGTTCATTAAGTTCGCGCGAACCAATAAGTGCAATTTTATTGACCTGAAGATGACCTCGGATTAGAGGTCGAAACCAGTATAAAATAACTAAAACATGAACTGAAAAAACTGAAAAGACTGTAAAGATACGCAACCTAATTTATTGTAGAAAATTCAGTTCCGGTGGCTTAAATCTTGAAAATGTTTATATAATACGTCTCTGAAATTGAGAAATGGCGGTCAAATTGACCTGGTCATTAAAATTGGACAGAGTAGGTATCTTGTTTTTTTTTTTTTTTAATGAAACTTCTTTAGTCGCGGTCGGGCAAACTGTCTTGCATCATACGAAAAATGAAACGATCCCACTTCTAAGATTTAGAAACGCAAGAACTAAAATTTGATGTGTCCATTAAGTTTACTCTAGCTAATAAGTGTACTTTTATAGACCTGAAGAGGGCCTTATTAGAGGTAAAAACTACTCCAATAACTAAAACATGAGTTGAAAAGACTGTAAAGGTTCGCAACATAATTTATATTGTAAAAAATTCCGTTCCGGCTTAAAATCTACAAAATTAATAAATACTACGATGTTTCTGAAATTAAGAAATGATGGTCAAATTGACCTGGTCATTAAAAGTGGACAGAGTTGGTACCGTGTTTTTTCCAAGTAAAACTTCTTTAAGCGTGGTCGGGCAAATTGGTGTGCATCAGACGAAAAATGAAAAGATCTCACTTGTCTTCTAAGATTTACAAACGCGTTAGAAGAACTAAAATTTGATGTGTTCATTAAGTTTACGCTAGCTAATAAGTTGATTTTTTAATTTTTATAGACTTGAAGATAGCCTTGGATTAGAGGCCAAAACTATTTCAATAACTAAAACATGAAAAGAGTGCAAAGGCACGCAACCTAATTAATTATCAGAAATTTCGTTCCGGTGGCTTAAATCTAAAAAATGAATAAATACTACAATGTTTCTGAAATTGAGAAATGACGGTCAAATTGACCTGGTCATTAAATATGGACAGAATATGTATTGTGTATTTTTTTAAAGTGAAAGAAAAGAATTTGTACTCTATCTGTCAAATGTGTCATACGCAATCTACAAGCATGCCCAGTGTGTAGTACAAAAGAATAGGTAACCTTTGATTAGGAACAGCACCCTCAACAACCTACTTATTCGTAATATTAACAAGTTATTAACCTGCTTTGGTATTATAATAAAAATATAATTTTCCAGAACTTTGTAAATTACTTTAAAACAAGACAATAATAAACTAAGCTCTAATTTCTCCCGTCCTGTTTCTCTTTTAATAAGGCTCACAATGGAGTATTACATGACCTACCTTTACATTTGAAATTGATAACCCCGCCTCTCCCCCAAGCCCACTAAAATCATAGAGGGTCAGATATGTCGAAAAATGTGTCCTGTTATGCAATACAAGTTATATACTAAATTTTGTTAACTTATTTTCAGTAACAAAAATAATGAAAGGGGTTAAAGGGAACATTCTGTGTATTTAATTTTTTGTATTTATTTCAAGAAGGTTCCAAAAGTGTACAGTTATTTCCATTTGTACATATAAGGGGGAGATGGTGATTATTATTATTATTATATTTCGCTGTTCAAGCTGTACTCTATTGGTTGCAGAATAAAAACAGAAATAGATTTACTCCAGTCAAATTGTCTTAAATGGTTACATTAATTATGGAAGTTTCGATTTTTGTATGCCTTGTGGGTTGGTACATTGATAAAAAATTAACGTTTTCTAATTACCCCCACCACCGCAGGCATCACCATCTTGAAAAAAACCATCAAAATGTTGAAGGTCCCAGTTTTTTTTCAAAATATCTCCTTAAGGGTCTGCTCTAGTGGGGCCATCTTTGATTTTTATCCCGTAAGAGCAATGTTAAATTAAAAACCATTTATTTCGTTTATTTTTTACCATAAAAAAGTCTAATTTTAACCACAGTCACAATACGCATCCGTTTTGCGTTTGAGATTTTTTTTGTAAATCCCTTTCATTTGTCAATCAATTGATATTTTTTAAGTACCAAGATTGAACTTTTTTCCTTACACAAAACAAATTATAATTAAAAGTAAATCGCAAGCCGGATCCGCAATTTTATAAAGAATATCCAGTTTTTTTTCCAGCCATCAGTTACAAAAGATGGATTTGTAAAATGGTTTTAAAAGAGGCAATGTCAAAGCGCTCACCTGCAAGAAATTGCACTGTTTAGATACGGCTAAAGGGTGAAGCGCTGGAGTCGCCAGTTGCTTTCTCTTTTACTGTAGCATGCCGTTAAGTATAGGTCTGACAAAAAAAATGTAGACTAGATTAAATTATCTACAATTTGAGACCAACCTAAAATTTATAGACATAATACTTCTCGAGATAAGAGCTCTTTGTATTTTGAAAATTTAGTAACAGACTTGTGTCGGTTTTTGCTCAACAGCGAGTAAATGGTGAATCCCACGCCAATGTTTGACATAACATTTGTAGTAGAGGTAATTAGCTAAAACTTATATCCAAACTGTCTCTGTTCGATCATATAGTCTCTGAGGTACAACCTGTTGAATAGTTTTGTAGTTTTTTTTAAGAAAGGCGTAATAACTGATTATTGACAAAATCAATTAAATTAATAAAAAATAAAAAAATGTTCAAATACTGTTAGGTTAGTATATAATACATGTTAAGTAGTTTGTCAACTATATATTATAAATATGTAATTAAGTAAATAATAAATAACTATAAATAAATTATATTATACAACTTTCATGAAAATAGTATCCGCTGAACCACAAATTTACATTTTTTAGGTTTTGCGTACAGATTTGTAGTACAGTTAAATAAATCAATATATTAAGATAACTGATTAAAAAAATATTCAAAATATTGTATCTCAGAATCTATATGACCTATCAGAACCAGTTTGGTTTTAAGCTTTAGCTAATTACCTCTAATTACTAAAAATGGTATTATGTCAAACTTTGGCGTGGAATTCACCATTTACGAAGTTTTTTTCAAAATCCAAAGGCCTCTTATCTTGAGAAGTATTACGCCTATAAATTTCGGGTTGGTTTCAAATTGTAGATAATTTAATCTAGAATAAAGCTATTTATATTTTTTGTCAGAAGACTAGCGGAGATATTTTGAAAATACTAGGACCAAAAATGTCATGGTTTATTCAAGATGGCGGCGCCCGTGTTGGTGGGAGTATACATATACAACACAAACAAAATTCGGAACTACCCTACAAAAATCATTCCAGTTTTTTGTAATAATTTATGTGTACAGACTATATACATTTATAAAGTTACTTAGTGTTTAATCTGTTCGTGTTGTGTTTTAGATGTGTTGACGGCCTCGGAAGAACGATCAAATCTCTGAAGATGGAGTAAGAGCTCCGAAACGCGTTAGAAAAATCAAAAGAAAGTCACGCGACGGAAAGAAAAATGAAGTAGCGTAATTTGTTGATAGTTTTGTTTTTCTTTAACAGTTAAGCCATCCGAAAAGACCCACTGCCAGTTTTTCACAAAACGTTTTCATAGTTTCACTCAAACTTTGAAATAATTCGCTAAAGCACAACCTAAGTGTCCCTTACAACTCCAGTGAAAATGTAGCTTAATCTTTAAATGGTGAAAGTTCATAAGACTTTTTAAACTACAAAAGTATTAATTTTTATTATTTTCGTTTTAAATTCTTAGCGTTCGCAGATGATATAGTTTTTCTGATAAGAGCACGTTACAGAATATGATCAATACATTTCATGAATATTGCTTAAAACGGAATAAAGTTTTTGTAAATCTGGATAAATCAAAGATTCCAGTACAGTATTTAGGAATGGCGGGAAACCAGCAAAGCACGAGAAGTGGAATTACGGAGAACAACAAATCGAAGTGGTAAATACGTAGGCAATAGCCTACACTTTCAGCAAAGTTGTTTCTGGCGAAACATTTTATTAAAAAATTATCAGTAGAACATTTTTCTTTCAATGCAGTTAACAGTATAATTTCAAACAATAACATGTCGTTTGAAAAGAAAATGGTAGTTTTTAATTCTGCCCTCAGATCAATAATAAACTACGTCGCCCTGGTATAGGGATATAAATTGTATGATTCAGTGGAAGTAGTGATATAGCGCTTTTTTTTAAAGAAAATTTTAAATTGCCGGCTAATGCTCCTAAGTACACTTTTTTCTGGAAACTGAAATATATCAAATTTTTGGTACACAATTATATGCATTTGCTGGATTTGGTAGAGATGTTTGAAGCAACCTTCAACTCGATACCCCCTCCTACTAAAGCAGGTACTAGCGAAAAAGGTGTACTTGTATAAAGAGTGGCAAGTTGTATTGAGTTGTATGACATATTCCTAATAATTACATGTTGCCGAATTTTTTGGTTGAAGATGTTATAGACAAAATTAAAACTAAAATTACATGAAATTTCGAGTTTTTGTTGTACAAAAAAGATTGATATACAAGCAGTTCAACTTGAACGCAGATTATTCAAAAAGTGACAAGACATTTGATTTAATTATTTGGTTCTTAAGAGCCAGGACGGAATTAATGAATTTAGATAAATATTGTTATTCTGCTACTTGAAAACTATGTTATTTGTGCGACGTCAATGAAGAGGAAGACATCTTTGATAATTCGTTGCTGTCATACTCAAGGAGTTGAGACTCCAACATTTCGGAAGGGATGTGTTGTCTGAACAAGAATTGTTAAGTTACTTGAATGGAAGACATTGGACTAAAATAAGTCAACTTTGCAGCAAAGCCGGGGCATGTAGGTTTAGTTTAACCAAAGAGTTTAGTTTTTAAGTTATTAATTTTTTAGTGTTATTATCAAACTTCCATAGGTAAGATGAGCTATTGCAGTGACCCTTATGAGGGCCCAAGTCGGGAGTAGTAAATGAGCACCGATCATGATCCCCAGAGCACGTTTTGGGGTGTCATTAAAAATTGTATATATGTGCTCGCACTCTAGCGGCCTCATTTAACTCCGATTTGGTCCAAATTTGGATACATAGGCCTACGTTTGTAGTCTACGTCGCTCAGACGAGTTCGTTAGCTAAAAAATCCAGCAACCGAAGCACGTTTTTTTGACCGGAAGTAACTATTGTTTGAGATTTTTCGTACTAAAATGAAACTTTTTTAGACTTTTATCTAAAAGAATAAATGTAGGATATTACTCTGCACATTTAGGTTTTTTACACGACCTTATAGCTCGCTTGGTTCCCCCCAGAATTTATTAAAACGTAAAATACTATAAAAGTACACGGTTCAAATCCAAGCGAGGGATTTTACCTTAAGAGTTTGCTCCAGTAAACGAGAAAGCAACCGGAAACGCAAGCGCTTCTCTCTATAGCAGTATCTAAACAGTGCAATTTCTTGCAGCTGAGCGCTTTGACATTGACTCATTTCAAACCATTTTATAAATCCATCTTTTGTATGTAATTGAGTACTGAAAAAAAAACTAAATATTATTTATACAGTTGCGGATCCGCTTTTCACTTTTAATTATACATTTTTTATTGTGTAAAGAAAAAAGTTCAAACTTGGTACTTCAAAAATGTCAATTACGTGAAAAATGAAAAAAATGTGAAACGCAAAACGGATGCTTATTGCGACTATGCTTAAAATGAGACCTTGTAAACAATTGTATGATAAAAAATAAACGAAATAAATTGTTCGAAATTTAACGTTGCTTTTAGGGGACGCAGCCGCTTAAGGGCATTTTCTGATCCGAGGCCCAACGGCCGAGTTTGTAGGCGAGCGAAGCGAAGCAGTCCATAAGCCGAGGCCTCAAGAACGAGGTTCAAACGACGCGATTGGAACGAAGCTGGAGGCTTAAGTACAAACAAGATCCACTAATATATTTTGACACGCATGCAGCTATTCAAAATTTGCGTGAGTAGACCAATTTCTCAAATTGTTGGTTGAAACCCTTAAACATATAAATTTAATTTTCGAAATTAAACTTAGCGGTTCAGTTGCGTGATCGAATTAATTTTGTTTTTCTTCGATCTGCTATTGGTGGTTTTCTGTCTTCCTACTGATTACAAAAAGTATTTTTTTAGTTGATTGTAAAAACTTTAATCGGTCGATATGTTTTTTTTTTCTTTGTCCTATGAGTAAAGTAATGACATTGTAAAGGCAACCCCTCCGACGGTCTTTGACCACGAGTATTGTCAGGAGCTACGATTGTTTTATATAAAATCATCTTATATATATTATGTTTAATAAAGACATATTATTATTATTAATTTTACTTTCTCACTACACTATCGTATAGAGAAAGTATAGTGATAGCAAAAAAAAATCGATGTTGAGATTTTTGTGGAAATATCCGTTTTGGGACCCCCTGAGTTCAAAAAAGTGGTTTTTACAAAATGTCTGTCTGTATGTATATATGTAGGTCTGTATGTATACAAAGCTAGAGAGAAAACTATTCGATCGATTTCAACCAAATTTGCACCAGACATGTCCAGTAGGCCTGTATAGATGCACGAAAAAGGGTTTTCAAAATTTTTGGCAAAAAAACCCAAAGAATCAGTTATTATTTTTTATTAAAAAACGGCTCAAACGATTTTGATAAAATTTGGCTTATTTTTAGCCCTTAATGTGCCCTACCATATGCAAAAACCCGCCTCTTTCTAAAAATTCTCGTTTATCTAATAATAATAATAACTGATTTTTGGGGGGTTTTTGGCCATAAAGGGGGTTGTTTTTCAAAATTTTTCAAAACTTTTTTACGTGCATCTATAAAAACCTAATTGACGTGTTTGGTGCAAATTTGTTCAAAATCGATCGAATAGGTTTCTCTCTAGATAATAATAATAATATTTGTTAGTTAATCTCCTACTTTAATAACACCTCTCCTACCTACCTACAATTATGAAGTCACAGTGAATCTGTTTAATAATTTAAATATGTTTGTGAGAAAGTGTATGTGCCAGTTCCTGGTACCGTTTATTTAATGTAAGGACTGATCACTAGGTTAAACACCGCGTGCTACAGGTTCCACTCCCGCCGCTGTTGTTGCATTTTACTTAATGTTGCATCCAACTTCATTACTCCAACGAGACAACTTCCACCCATCATCTAACGGATGTTTTCCGAACCGTATTGCCGCTCCTAACGACTCCGGTGTTGGGCAAAGAGTGCGTCTTTTCAGCTGCGCACACATACGCAATATTTCCGTCCACCGCAACAATTATATGCACTAACATGCGTGAAGCCGACGCACAGTATGCGTACGGGAGGGGTAAAAGCACCCCCCTCAGCTTCTCTTTGAAAACTCGCCAGTGTAAAAGTCGTAAATTTCTACACATGTAAAGGTGCGCACCCTATTCACAATGAATCATGTCAACCTGGACTGTGAATGAATCACGTCACTGACATTCTCTCTCTCTCTCTCTCTCAATGCTTTATTCTTCTTCGCCGTTTTAATTTCCTAGGCCGGTCTTAAAACTATGAACTATTGGCTGTCTGTACCCGGGGCTTTATGGGTGTTGGGAATAAGGCCCCAACTTTTGCTAGAACTTATTTAATTCTGAAAATCAAAGGGTTATGTTTAAAAAAAATCGACCTTTAAATTTCCAAAGCTAAGTGGCCCCGGTACAAAAATAATTCGACCACAAAGCTGAACCGCTGAAGTGAGTTTAGAGAATTAAGTTTATATATTTTTAAGGTTTCAACCAACTATTTGGTAAATTGACCTGCTCTCAAATGCGCTGAATAGCTGCCTGTGTGTACTATATATATTAGTAGAATTGTTTACACCTAAGCCTCCAGCTTCGACTCACGCGCTGCTTCGTTCCACTCGCAGCGGAAAAACCCGTGTGGTCTAGGGTTAAGGACTGCTTCGCTTCGCTCGCAGCGAACAAACTCGGCCATCGGTCTCGGAACAGAAGATGCCCAAACGGTAAAATCCCCCAAGGTTTTGTTTGAACCGAATACTTTCATGGTATTTTTCGTTTGTACGTTTTTGGGGGAACCAAGCGAGCTTTAGGCCTACGGTCGTGTAAAAAAACAAAATATGGAGAATAATATGATACATAATTTTTTTTAGATAAAACACAAAAAAGTGTCATTCTACTACAAAAAAAAGAAAAAAAAGTTTTTTCTAGCCAAAAACCATGCTTCAGGTTGTTGGATTTTTTTCGGCTAACGAACTCGTTCGAGCGACTTAGAAAACCAACTTGTGTACCAAATTTGAAACAAATCGAACTTAAAATGCGGCCGTTAGAGTGCGAACACATACATATAGGCTATATATATACAGTTTTTAATGACATCCCAAACGTATTCTTCGGACATGATAGGTGCTCATTTACTACCCGACCTTAGGTCTCACCAAAAGGATCACTGCAGTATCTCATCTTTCCTATAGAAATTCGCTAACAATTGCAATAATTTTGAGTATGTACCACAATTAGTTGTACCTCATGCGGTCGAAATTCAACCAATTTTGATTGTAAAGTAACGGAATTTGACTTCTTTTCACGTAATTAATTATAAGTATGCAAATTCTTAATTCATATCTTGACTCTAAGAGGAAAAGAGTGGAAAAGGTCAAAGAGGAAACTTGTTGGAATGATAAACATCTGAAATTCCTTAGAAGTAAACAATTTAACTGTTAAACGGTAGAATAGTTGAACAAATAACTGAAGATAAGTGATAATTCAATTTGAAATAAAAGAAAACAATACTAAGTATTTTTTGTTATATATATTTTTTACTTTCTCCCCCTATACCATAGTATATGGAGAAAGTATTGTATTCGTCAAAATTTTCGAGTTTGAGTTTTTGGTGGAAATATCCGTTTTGGGCCCCCCTGAACCTAAAAAAGTGGTTTTCGGAGTGATGTCTGTGTGTGTGTCTGTGTGTCTGTGTGGATGTTATCAGACCTAGAGCCTAAACCAGTCGTCCGATTTTGATGAAATTTGGTATGGAGGTACTAATCCACGGTATCTCCAGGCGTTTTTTTCATTTTCATGAATTTTTTATTTTTAAGGGTAATTTTCCCATAAAAACCCTTAAAATAATGGAAAAATCAACTTTTTTTATTTTCCCATGCATGGAAGGCAAAGGGACATTAGCTCATACAGCCGTGTATGAGATCAAAATTATTTCATTTAATGATTTGAAGCGTTTTGTATGGAAAAATGATGTGTGTAGAAAAATGTAAACCCATGACCTACAAAAACATAGTTTTATATTTATTGCCATAGCAAGCAGCTGCGTAAAATAACAGGTGACACAGCGGATTCGGACAGCCAGCTTAGAAACACAATTTAAGAGTAGGACTAGTTTTAACGGCAATATACAGAGTGTGCACCTTCGACTGCCCAAAAACACGCAGCTGAACCGCTGACGTGAGTTGTGCAAATTTCCAAAATTAAGTGTATAGGCCTATGTTTTAGGGTTTCAACCAACAATTTAGGTATGTCTATTCACGACGGTGCTGAATAGCTGCAAAATGGTTCGCACGCCATTCCGTATATTGGGAGTATCTTCAATACACAAAGCATTGCGTGCTTCGCACGCCATTCCACATATTGGGTGTATCTTCAATACACAATGCATTGCGTGCTTCGCACGCCAATCCCACGGTAGAATCCATCACATGGCTTTGAACCGGGTACGTAAAGGTCGCGTAAAAAAAACAAAATGTGCTGAATAACATCCTACATTTATATTTATAGAACCTCAAAAAGAAATTCATTATCGTAGGAAAAATCTCGAAAAATAGTTACTTCCTGTCAAAAAACGTGCTTCTGATTGTTGGATTTTTTTTGGCTAACGAACTTGTCCGAGCGACGTAGACAACCAACATGTGTTACAAATTTGAACCAAATCGGACTTAAAATGCGGCCGCTAGAGTGCGAACACACACAAACACATATATATATGATTTTAATGACACCCCAAAACGTGTTCTGTGGGCCATGATCGGTGCTAATTTGCTACTCCCGACCTTGGGTCTTACCATGAGGGCCACTGCAATAGCTAATTTTCCCTATGGAAATTCGCTAATAATACAATATACATGTGTCCTATCTCGATTTGTTTTCTGTCTGTCCGTCTGTATGTGATTTTCACAAATAGGCTACCTTAATATCTCAGAAACGGTTTAAGATATAATCATGAAACCGGGTAAGAATATTGATCTAAAAAGGGTACGTTTTTCTTTTACAATTGGTTTTCCTGCAACAATCCGCTTCAAAATGGCGGCTGTTGAAACTTTTGTTAAACATATCTAGAAAACTATAATTTAAAAACAATTGTGAAATAACCAAATTTGTAGACTATTTTCGACAAATCCAACTATATATCGTTTTAATAATTGATTCATGAATAACGGAGGTGACTCAAATTTAGTGGTCGAATGTAGGGCTATCCGGGTGCTGAAGGTGGTCATATTAATGAAATAGTAATAGAGTAAACAGCTGATCATAAATAAATAAACATCTGTTTTAATAATAAGTATAATAATAAGTAAAACAAGTAACGTATTATTTTATTGTATTAAATAATGTATTATTTATTTTAGTGTATTAAAAATACTAATGTATTAATATTATTGTGTTAATAATAAATACTAATTATTATTAAAGCAGATGCGTATTTATTTACTATCACCTTTTTATTTATGACTCAATTATTAAAAACTATATATAGTTGGAGTTGTCTTAAAATAGTCTACAAATTAGGTCACTTAACATTATTTTGTAAAATGTATAGTTTTCTAAATAATTGACATTGAACACTTTCAACTGCAGCCATTTTGAAACGGTTTGTTGCAGGAAAAAAAAATTGTTTAAGTTAAATGTTAGATCAATATTCATACCCAGTTTCATGATTATATCTTAAACCGTTTCTGAGTTATTAAGGTATTTATGAAAATCACAAACAGACCGACAGACAGAAAACAGAACGAGATAGCACACATGTTATATGTTGTATTATTTGTTTGTTTTTAGCTGACAAATAACCCCGTAAAGTTTTAGAGAGTAGAAACTGAATACCCTGTATGTAAGCATACACATAATTTTGGGTTTCTGCACATCTATGGCACAGTACCTTTCGAATGATATAAGCTTCATTTCTCTCCTTTTATAATAAACTAGAGGGCTCCACCCCCTGCTCGCTTCGCTTGCCATCCCCCGCGGTGACTCGCGTCGAATCAAATGCAAACAGGTTATTTTATATAAATACGATCTGCTATTAAATTCTAATATGTCTTATTTATTTTTAATTGTGATGTAACATAGTGGTTTCTTATTTTTAAATTCCTTAATGTATTAATGGTTTATTCTCTAGCTTTGAAAAGTATAACAATCAACATTTTTTATAAAGGTTGTTACTACATTTTCTCCCTTTAGCAGCACGCGACAAAATGTCAATCGTTGATCCTTTTTTTATTGTATGTTGTCAGAAATAAATGTACAAATTTTCAGCTCGCTAACTTTAAGGAAAATATAACAAGATAAAATAAAACCTGAACAAGAAATCTCACAATAAATACGTTTACTAACCTCAAACGCGTTTCAAGGACAATGTCGACATCCTCATTGATGCACGGGCCACAGTAACCAAACTATAACTTGGTTATAGTTTATAGTTATAGTGTAGTTATAGTTTGGTTACTGTAGCCCGTACATCACTGATGATGGCGACATTGTCGTTGAAACGCGTTTGAGGTTAGTAAACGTATTTGTGTGAGATTTTGTGTTCAGGTTTTATTTTATCTAGTTACTTACTTTCTCACAAGTCAAGCTCGTTAGTTATTTATGAAAATATAAGAAATCATTTTTATCGTTTTAGGGGTTGTATCACATTTTCACCCCTTAGCAGCACGCTACAAAGTACAAATCTAGTTTACTTTTTCTATGTATCTTGTTAGAAAGAAATGTACAAAATTTCATCTCTCTAGCTTTAAGGAAAGTATAACAATTAATATTTACTAGCTGACCCGTGCGAAGCATTCGCATTCTAACTTACTTAAATCTCACTTAATGAATGTACACACCGTATATTTAGTATCTTATAGTGCGTATATTAATTAAAAATAGCAATGTAGTGGCGTAACGGCAGCTCTTCAGCTGGGTATTGTTATAATCAGTGTTGCCAACGCCAGGAAAATATCCCTACAACTTACTTGATCTTACATCACTGTTACTTTCGGATTCTTTATTTCTTTTTTTTATATTTTTTCGTATAATTGTATTTTGTATATTTTCATTCATGTAATTTGATGATGTATTAAGGAAGCTATGGCGTACCGACAAAAAAATGGCCTTGAGAAATAATATATGTGATTGTTCTAGGGGTTGTTTCAACCCTTAAATCAAAATTAATTCCAGCCTATGTTATTCAGGGATAGTGTACATTTTTATTAGTAAAATTATTTAAAAATTACCCCCTACATACTAATAAAAGGTACTAAAAATTTTTATGTTCACGTATTATAATGATTTATAGGTTAAGATCCAAATTCCATGTAACTCAAGACATATCATTTAATATTTTTTCCTAAATAGCATAGGCACCTTGTAGTAAAAAATGGAAAAATATGGATTTATGTTTTCTAGATTTTAATATTTTACTCTTCTTTCCGTGCATTTTGATTTGAGTAATCTACACTTGTTTCGTCTTCGTTGTGTAAAATGTAAACTATACTTTGTCCTTTGAGTTTTTTTAAGTTCATCCTCAGCAAGAACTCTGCTCCAAAGTAGGACTACCACGGTGCAAATACCAAAAGTTCTTAATTTCAGGTGATAAGTATACTCTTAAACATGTAGTGCCTCAGGCTATTATGTTGGAAATCGAACATATTTTTCAGATTAAACAAATAAAAGAGCACTGTGGCGACAAAATGACACTGATTTAAATAAAAACCCGAACCACAAAACAAGGAGCAAAAACTATAACTAAATTGTAAGTTAAGTTTAATACCTTACCCTTATGTACATTTCGATGACATGGTCATCATCCTCTGAGGGTTTTAACACTACTTAAGGTAAGGTATTAAACTTAACTTACAATTTAGTTGTTTAGTTATAGTTTTTGCTCCTTGTTTTGTGGTTCGGGTTTTTATTTAAATCAGTGTGATATTTTTCAGAACCTATCAGACCAGAATTTAATTTTAAAAATGCCTGCACTGACGAAGCCAAATGTCCTTTAACAACATTACCTATACCAGAATAAGTCAAAACAATTTTGTTAGGATAAAACCATTGAAAATTGGAGTGTTAGATGATATCATTACATTCCTCTGTGGTGCACTTGGTAAAGTGCAAGGGCTGCAGAAACTATATGTGGACGCTAGAATTAACTGTGTAAAAGTTCTAAAAATAATTTTATAGTATATGGGGAATTGGTCTACTCACGAATAGCTATTGGTCCTGCGTGTACGGAAATATTAGTATAAATTATTTCCACCTTAGGCTCCAGTTGTATTGTATTACCTTAGCCGAAATTGTATTACTTCGTTCCACTCACAGCGGAAAACTCGGTTCGTGAGTTTGCACCTCGACTTCGTGACCTCGATTATTTACTGCTTCGCTTCGCTTGCAGTGTTCTAACTCGGCCGTCGGCCTCGGATCGAAAGATGCCCCAACCCCACGGAAAATCTTCCACGTGGATTTGAAAAGGGTAGTTTTATGGTATTTTAAAAGGACGTGTAAAAATAAAAAACAACATGTGCAGAATGATATCGTACATATATTTTTTAGATAACAGCCTAAAAAAGTTTCATTCTTTCACAAAAATTTCAAAAATAGTTACGTTGGTGTACAAATTCAAATTTTAAGGGAAACCTCTATTTTGTATTGTTTTCATATTTGTAAGTAATTTTAAGACTTTTAAATTCTTTTTATTTTTTAAAAACTTATCCGTTTTCGAGTAAATTGGACTTGCAACTAAGATTTTTCAATGTTTGAAAGACTACAGCAATTAATTTAGGGGTAGAAGCTAAAAAAATACATTCCGTTTAAAAGATGCTTGAAATGATTTTTTTCTATCAAGTCTCACCATAAAAATTACAAATTGAATTCATAATAACATTTTTTTTACAGAACTTTCCACGCGTTCCTTGTGTTCAAAGTTTTGTTTGACTGCATGTTAGAGTTGGTAGAAACACTACTTCAATGCAAGGCACAAAATTCCTTTTCAAGTGAAATTGGGACTATATAATACTTTATGTTTGACTAGCTATCATGATAAATAAAATAAGTCGTTTTTTCTACTCCTAAATTTATGTAGCCATTCAAAAATCGATGGATCCAAATTTCAAGTCAAATTTACAAGAAAACGAATCGGTTTATAAACAAAAATACTACGAATAAAAGTCTTAAAAATACGTATACAAATTGAAAACGACATGCAACACGGTAAAATAGACATGGTTGTCTATAATCAAATAGGCCTAATTTTAAAAAAACACAATTTTAGGTTCGAACCAACTGAAAATCTTCGAGAAAGGCTTACTTTATTATAATTTCAAAATATTTTGTTAAATATTTAAGTTAATAGGCTAATTTGTATTAAAAGTTTTACAAGATGATTTTAGGTTAGGCCTATACTAAACCAACACACTTTTCTTTAATGCATTTCCGTTCATTGCCATATTAACCAAGTTAGCAAGTTTATACATTAAAAACAATTAGAACACTATGTCCATTTTAGAGGTATCACCAAGTATTCTGCACTTTTTCGCAACTACAAAATTAGGAAGCGCAATGTCCATTTCATCGGTAGCGTGACGTGACTAAACCCATAGCCTACATCTATTGAGTTTGAGTCTTTGAATTTACCGCTGCCTGTTTAATTTTGTCTATTTCGTATTTTTTACGATCAGCTGTTACATTAAACTATCATTACGTGTGTAAACCAACGAAGAAGAAGAAATCATCGACGAAATCAAGAACGCAAAGCGTCTCACTTTAAGTGCGTACCGCGAGTTCGTATATTTCACCTCAAAAGTGCTCAGTGAGCTTAAAGAAGTTTTCACTTAAACAAAATGGAGGTTTACGTTTAAAAATTACTAGCTGACCCGTGCGAAGCATTCGCATCTAACTTACTTAAATCCCACTTAATTAAAGTACACACAGTATATTTAGTATTGTATAATGCGTATACTATACGATACTAAATATACAATTAATTAAAAATAGCAATGTAGTGGCGTAACGGCAGCTCTCCAGCTGGGTATTGTTATCATCAGTGTTGCCAACGCCAGGAAAATATCCCTACAACTTACTTGATCTTACATCACTGTTACTTTCGGTTTCTTTATTTATTTATTTTTTGTATTTTTTCGTATAATTGTATTTTGTTTGTTTTTCTGGTGTAGCGGTTAAAGAAAGCTTTAAAATGATGCCTCATTCATGTAATTTGATGATGTATTAAGGAAGTTATGGCGTACCGACAAAAAAAATGGCCTTGAGAAATAATATATGCGATAAGTTGGGCGTCGTATGGGAAAATTGCTGATATTACCAGAATTTGAAAACCACCAAGTAATAATTGAAAATAGACAATCATTTAAAATGAGGGGTGGGAAATTGTTTTTCAATCGATGTTAGAAGCCAAGAAATCCAGACGTTTCGATACTTTTTTGACACCCTGTATAATAAATAAATGCACAGGCAGTAAGTGCACAGTTTTCACGTAAGTTTACTTACCACCTCAAATTGTGTGCGCATATAATCTTGAATTTATTCCTTGCCATTTAACCGATCAGAGTGCCATTATTTACCGGCGATTGTTCGGCCCAACTCGCGCGGCACGTTATGAAAAGAGACAATTTGCCAGTAAACACGCTGAAAATGAAAACCGGTCCCGATCGTATTGTCCGACCGAAGTGTTGATTTTTGAGTTATTAGCCTCGTCACCGTCGAACGCACCCTATCGCCCTTGATTTTACAATTACCATAATCCTATGACCTCCCCGTTTCCCTCGAAACGTTAAAATCAATAAATTCACACGTCGCGCGAAATCACGAAAAATCACAAAACCCCGGGTTACGAATTCGTGATTTATATTATAAAAAAAAGGTGTCTTTGAAAGGCGTATTCACGTAATCAGGGCTCCCTTAGCTGGTACTGGCAATAACTCACTTGGTGCGACAGATTTAGGAGTTCCGATATGACTTAGGGGGAGATTTCATGACGGTCAGAATATAAAACCCGGAGAGGACAAAGCTAACTGTTCACTAAATCAAACGTCCATAGACAGTGTTGGTCTTGACAATCGCTCATGTACGGGCAAAGTATTCAATACTGTCCATATTGTAGGTTTATCTTGCGAACCGAATGTCGGATACACTGAGTTTTATGTTTGGAAGCAGGGTTCATTGTTTTAATATTTACAAAGGTAGATAGGTGTGTGGAAGGGTGAAGCATCTAGTCAGTGTGTTAACAGATCTTGTTTGATTAATCCTGACTGAATTACTGCGGAGCAAAACTATTTAAGATACAATTATGAAATTACAAAGGTATATTCTTATTGGTTCATAGACAGCCACTGAGAAAGAATTTCGCTAAATTTGTATTTTAAAACGTAAAAATATTGAAAATTTGGATACAACAGCTGTTTTGACCATAAGCTTGGAAACACATGTTTGTTTACATTTATTACTATAGCAAACAACTTAGCAAATTTTTAATAAGTTATTATTCTGCAAAACCAATAGCTTTTAAGGTTTAGTTAAACAAATAAAAGCAAAAATAAAAAATCTACGAAAGGGGCTTACTGTGTTAATTAAATCATCTGTTGTTAAGTATTGTACATAAATCTATATACAGGGTGTTCCCAAATTATGTTTCCAGACTTCTACAAATTGTTCCTTTGGTCAAAACAAGAACAAAACTTCCAATAAACATAGGTCCTAAAACGCTTAGTTTCCTAGATATCCGCCATTTTGTTTTTTGTACAAAATAATTCATATCTAGAGAACGGTTTGACTGATTGAGTTCAAACTTGTCAAGAACTTTAACCTGACAATGATATACCTCAAGAAAAATAAACGATTAAATCCAATTATGCGTTTCAAAATGGCGGCTGTTTGAAAATTTAAAACCTAAGTTACTCCAAAACCGTACATTTTAACGAAAAATGTCTAGACACCATTTTTGTAGCCCTTTTGATTTCCTATCGGATGGTGTAACTGTCAAAACAATCGGATGAAGGATAACAGTTAAGTTATGTGTACTAATTGGTTTGTTCAACCCGGCATCCTATACCAACACAGTAAATACTACAATATTGTATGGACATTTGTTGTCATTACCTTTTAACTTAACTGTTATCCTTCATCCGATTATTTTGACAGTTAGACCATCCGATAGGGAATCAAAAGGGCTACAAAAAAGGTGCCTTGACATTTTTCGTTAAAATGTGCAGTTTTGGAGTAATTTAGGTTTTAAATTTTCAAACCGCCGCCATTTTGAAACGCATGATTGGATTTAATCGTTTATTTTTCTTGAGATATATCATTGACAGGTTAAACTTCATGCCAAGTTTGAACTCAATCAGTCAAACCGTTCTCTAGATATGAATTATTTTGTACAAAAAACAAAATGGCGGATATCTGGAAAACGGAGCGTTTGCGGACCTATGTTTATATGAACTTTTTTCATTATTTTCACCAGTAGAACACGTCCTGCAATTCTTTCCGTTTCTTCCTGATACACCCTGTATATACAGGGTGGACCAGCTAAAGTGTGACAATAGCTAACTTTTAAAATTCGATTCGGACAAAAATGTTTAAATGGAACATTTGCCCTTAAGTTTTTATACCTTTTGGACTGTGTATAAAAAATTTCAAAATCCGCCATTTTTAATAAAAAATGGCGGCCAACTTAATTTTTTTAAACAGAAACCCCCCATTTGTATGACGTTTTTGGATTTTATGGGCAATTTTAAGACTTTTTGTTCTTTAAATTTTGTTCGATAAACCTAACGGTTCTCCTGTAAAATGAAGTCGAAGTTTCATTTTCATACAGCTAATCACTCATAAAGGTTACAATAACCAACTTTTAAACCATGCTTCAGACAACAAACTTTTTTTGGGGCACTTGCCCTTAAATGTTGACACCTTTTGGACCATGCATAACAAATTCAAAATAGCTCTACTATAAACTAGATTAAAAGACAACAATGAAGAATCTGGAAACAGCTGTTGCATTGTTGTAAAAAGATAACCAGCGTGACTACTTTATTTCAAAGGCGTTTAAATACAAACCACTTTAACAATACTAATTTTAGTATGTGTCCTAAATTGCTCAATTGCGTTTGAAAGCTTTAATTAAATTTTATGGGAGAGTGATGGTTTGATATTTTATTGTACTAATATGATTTAAAAAAAGTTTGTTGTCTGAAGCATGGTTTAGAAGTTGGTTATTGTAACCTTTATGAGTGATTATCTGTAAGAAAATGAAACTTCGACTTCATTTTACAGGAGAACCGTTAGGTTTATCAAAAAAATGTAAAGAACAAAACAGTCTTAAAACTGTCCATACAATCCACAAACGTCATACAAATGGGGGGTTTCCATTTAAAAAAATGAAATTGGCCGCCATTTTGGATTTAAAATGGCGGATTTTTAAAATTTTTGTACACGGTCAAAAAGGTATAAAAAATTAAGGCCAGATGTTCTATTTAAACATTTTTGTCCGAATCGTATTTTAAAAGTTAGCTATTGTCACACTTTAGCTGGTCCACTCTGTATATGTACAAGAGGCTTCGTTATGACTGAATGTCTGACTCACTGACATTGAATCAAAGTGTAGCAAAAAATACTTAAGATCAAAATACTCAAATTTAAAGCTACTAGGGGCTCGGCCCCTGGACGCTTCGCGTCCCAACCCCGCCTCGGCCTTTGGCCTCAGATGGCTGCTTTGCTTCGCTCGCCGTTGGAAAATTCGCTAAAGAATCTCGTTGATCTTTGGCTCGTTTGTACATTGGTTTGTAAAATTATGAAACCTGGCTTAAATATATTAACAGTAATTACAAGATTAATTATAACCTCAAATACATGCTTTAGAAACGTGAGATGCTTTCATTACGATTTTAGTCCTAGTTCTACTATCTTCTGTCAACTAAAGTTTTGAAACCAGGCCTAAATATACAGAGTAAACATAACCTCAATACTATGTTTCAGGAATGAGCCAGGCCTATATTACAAAATTGACTATTAGAATTCATCCATTTTTGCCAAGTTTACTTTTGACAAAATAAATTGTTAAATCAGGAAAAGTTTATTCTAATTCTAACGTGCTAAAACAGTATAAATTAGATTGTTTTTTAACAGCAATTAAAAACTATCCAATGAACAGCTGATTTTGGATAATACTCAATCTCATGGCTTGTTTATAAACAGCTGTTTTGATTGCTTTATTTAATATTTCGTTGTTATTTTGTAACCAACATGGCAACCCAAAAGACCCTATGTTAAAATTTTTCAACTTTTAAATTAGATTTTCTCAAAAAATTGCTTTTTTACACGAAATACAACTATATGGGTGTACTTAAAAATCAAAACTACATCTGAATACAAAATTTCTTTGAATTCGTTAGAGCCGTTTTCGAGATCCGCGTCAGATACAAAGATCCAAGAATTGCTCATTTAAAGTAATAGGATATTCGTATGTATATAGTCGCACACTAAGAACGGATTTTGCTAAATTTTTATTTTAAAGTTAAAAATATTGAAAATTGGATAGAACAGCTGTTTCGATCAAAAGTGTGGCAACACATTGTTTGTTTACATTCATAACCATAGTAACCAACTTATTTAGAATCAGTTAATTATTCTTCACAGCTAACACCTATTTTTGGTTGAGTTTACAAAATAAAAGCAAAAACAAACCAAAAATCAACGAAAAATGCTTGCTGCGTTAATTAAATCATCTGTTGTTTCGCATTGTAGATAAATCTATATATTATGTACAAGAGGCTGGCTAAATGACATAGAATTAACGTGGAGAAAATACAGTTACAAAAATTTGAAGATATATTCTTACGGGGTCAAATACGCACACTGAGACAGAATTTTGATAAATGTTTATTTTAAAGCGTAAAAATAGTTAAAATTTTGATAAAACAGCTGTTCTGATCATAAGCTTGGCGACACATGTTTGTTTACATTCATAACCACAGTAACGAGCGTAGCAAATTTAGAATCAATTAATTATTCTTCACGACTAACAGCTTTTTTTGGTTGAGTTTACAAAATAAAAACAAAAATCAACGAAAAATGCTTGCAGTGTTAATTAAATCATTTGTTGTTAAGTATTGTAGATAAATCCTTATATATAATTCTGTAAGCGAAATTTTAGATAAAAAATTGTGGGGATTCGGTAATTCGGAGGATGATGGGAGAGGTATCAAATTAAAGGTATCGATTCAAGGAACGAGGGAAAAATATATAAGTTTTTTTTCTAAAATTAAAAACTAAGGGGTTTTTGGGGTCCCCGAAAAACGAAAATTCCCCATAAGAAATACATGAGAATTTAAAAACATCTGCTTTGTTTACATTAAAACATTTGGTATTAAATTGACCCGTGCGAAGCATTCGCATTCTAACTTACTTAAATCCCACTTAATTCAAGTACACACCGTATATTTAGTATCGTATAGTGCGTATTTAGTGCGTCATGGGCATAGGTGAGGGTTGAAGTAAAGTATAGATGTGTTTAAATTGTATCCACGCTTACGATTAATTAAAAATAGCAATGTAGTGGCGGAACGGCAGCTCTCCAGCTGGGCATTGTTATCATCAGTGTTGCCAACGCCAGGAAAATATCCCTACAACTTACTTGATCTTACATCACTGTACTTTCGGATTCTTTATTTTTTTGTATTTTTTCGAATAGTTGTATTTTGTATATTTTTCCGGTGTAGCGGTTAAGGAAAGCTTTAAAATGATGCCTCATTCATGTAATTTGATGATGTATTAAGGAAGTTATGGCGTACCGACAAAAAAATGGCCTTGAGAAATAATATATGCGATAAATTAAAAACATAAAACAGCTGTTCTGCAGTTCACATTAAAACATTTGGTATTAAATAAATAAATTAAAAACATAGAACAGCTGTTCTATAAAATAAAATGACAGTTAATGTAAATTATATTTTTAAATAAAATCTGCTACTTATTAACCTATAAAAGATACACGTTGACACACACATAAAAGAGAAACCTTATAAGTGTGATTTTTGGAAGGTTGTAAGGTACATTAACTTGTCATTAGTATTAACTTGTCATACATTTATACTAATATTATAAAGCGGTAAAGTTTGTTTCTTTGTTTGTTTGTATGTATGGGGTAATCTGGCACTACTGAACCGATTAAAAAAATAGTTTTACTAACAAAAAGCTACACTTTCCCTGAGTAACATAGGCTATAATTCATTTCGATAAAAACCTTTTTTATTTCAATATTTGTAAATTTAGTCGGAAAAATTCTTAGGTTAGGCCTAGAACGATAAACCATCACATTTATTACCATAGCAACCAATTGAATAAAATAACAGATAATATAGCTGTTTGCTCCAATATTTCCATTAACAGCTGATTTCAAATTTTGAAGGAATTATTTGTATTTCTAACTTTTAGGTTGGGTTTCTGTTAAAGTTCTTGCTGGTAGGTTAAGGCCGTTGCTGGTTATCAAACCTTTGTTATAACTGCTGTTATAAAATATACGAAATAATTTGATTTGAACATTTATCATTATTTATCATCTTAATTTTGAGGTTATTATTAATCGTACAACTTTATTATAAATAAATGTTTTTAGAAGGTTCCAGTGGTTGTTGGCGTGCGGAGCACGCAGGAGTCTCCCCTAGTCTAACTATATATTTATAAGAGGCTTTGTCCTGACTGAATGACTGACTGACATAGAATCAACATGGAGTAAAAACTACTTGACATAGAAATTTGAAGGTATATTCTTATACCCACAAAAAAAGTTCTTGATAAGCAATGAAAATTTGTGGGAAATTTAATTTCACATATTATTAGCGGATTTCCATGCGAAAGATGAGCTATTGCAGTGGCTCTTACGGCGAGACGTAAGGTCGGGAGTGGTCAATGACCAACCGATCCCAGATTATGTTTTGGTGTGTCATTAAAAATGATATGCTAGGGGAAACACCTGCGTGCTCCGCACCCCAACCCCGTTGGATCCTTCTATACACATATCACGTTATCTTTTCTTTACAATGAAGGTGTATCATTAATAATAACTCCAAAGCTAAGACGGTAAATAATGTTAAATGTTCAAATCAAATTATTTCGCATATTTTATAACAGCAGTTATAACAAAGGTTTGATAACCAGCGACGCCCTTAACCTACCAGCAAGAACTTTAACAAAAACCTAACCTAAAAGTTAGAAATACAAATAATTGCTTCAAAGTTTGAAATCAGCTGTAAATATACATATTAGAACAAAGAGCTTTTTCTGTTATTTTATTCAATCGTTTGCTAAGGCAATAAATGTAAATACATGTGTTGGTTCATCAGTCTAGGCCTGACCTAAGAATTTTTCCGGACTAAATTTACAAATATTAAAATAAAACATGTTTTTATCAAAATGAATTATAACCTATGTTACTTAGGGATAGTGTAGATATTTATTAGTACAACTACTTTTTCAATCGCTTCAGTAGTTTCAGAGATTACCCCCTACATACAAACAAACCTCTTTATAACATTAGAATAGATGTATATATGTGTGTGTGTGTGTGTGTGTGTTTGTATGTTCGCACTCTATAACGTCCGCATTTTACGTCCGATTTGGTACACACCGTTGGTTTTCGCTCCAACGAGATCGTTAGCCAAAATCTCCAACAATCGGAAGCACGTTTTTTGACAGGAAGTCAATTTTTTGAGATTTTCGTACAAGAATGAAACTTTTTTGGGTTTTACCTAAATTAATAAATATATGAGATTATTCTGCATATTTTATTTTTTACAAGACCTTATAGCTCTTCTGGTTCCCCTAAAATAGATCAAAACGTAAAATACCGTAACAGTACCCGGTTCCAATTCACGTGAAGGATTTGATCGTGGGGCCAGTCTAAAATCCTAGGCCTCAAGGTCGAGGTGCAAACTCACACAGCGAGTGTTTCCACTGCTAGCGGAACGACGCAGCTCGTGAGCCGGGGATGGATCCTGAGGTGCAAACAAATTTTACTAATATATTTCGTACCCATTTCCCAAAATAGTTGGTTGAAACCCTAAAACATAAAAACTGAATTTTGGAGATTCGCTCAACGGTTCAGCGAATTATTTATTTAGAAACAGCTTTAAATAATATATATTGTATGACAGCTAGCTTGCCCAATCCGGCTTTGCACGGATAGACAAATCAAAGTTAAATGTAGGCTATATTAACAAATATATATATATCAATAAATATATTACACTATGTTTTTCTTATGGAGATTTTTAGTAACTTTGATCCACCCAAACCCCCTCAAATTTGGAATTTTTTTAAACCCTTTCAAAGCGAGCACCTAGGGTCCTAGAAGAAGGATTTCATTCCAATCCTTTCGGTGGTTTTTTAGTAACTTTGACCCTCCCAAACCCCCCTAAAATTCCGAACTTTTTGAAAACCTTTCTTAGCGAGCACCTAGTACCCTATATGAAGCTACATACCAAATTTCATTCCAATCCGTCCGATGGTTTTTGAGATTTCGTGATGTGTGAGTGAGTGGTATTTGGATTATATACAGTGTGTAAATTAAGTATCGAAACAAATATGTATTTTTCAAACTGAAATAGGTACAAATATTTTGTTTGTGGCATTGACTCTTAACAAACGTTCCTGATTTTCTGACATAAAAAAAAATTCAACCCCCTAAGGGGGTGGCGGGTAGGGGGTAACTTAAATTTTTAAATGGGAAGTATGGTCATGTGATACCTCATTTTAAATGTCTATTTAAGTCTAGGAAAATGACATAAAGAAAATAAAAATCGGACCACCCAAAACAAAATGGCGGTCCTAAACGTGTTGAAATAAATTGACATAAAGTTGCTAATATCTTGAAAAGGAAGAGTTTTTAGAAAAATTTCAAGAGACAAAAAATGTTTATTTCAAAGTGTTTGACATACGAAATTGCTTCCAAATCGATTTCGTAAATTTTATTTTTTACAAAATTTTGTAAGATTGAGGAGTAAAAATAAAATTTACGAAATACATTTGGAAGCAATTTCGTATGTCAAGCACTTTGAAATAAACATTTCAAATCTAAATTACTCAAAACCCGTAAATTTTAACAAAAAATGTCAAGACACATTTTTGTAGTCCTTTTGATTCCCTATCAGATGGAGTAGCTAATAAAACAATTGGATAAAGGATGGGTAATCAAAAGGGCTACAAAAAAAGTGTCGACATTTTTTGATAAAATGTACTGTTTTTGAGTAATTCAGATTTGAAATTTTCAAACAGCCGCCATTTTGAAATGTATGATTGGATTTAATCGCTTATTTTTCTTGATACATATCATTGATGGGTTACACATCATGCCAAGTTTGATCGCAATCAGTCAAACCGTTCTCTAGATATGATTTATTTTGTACAAAAAAACAAAATGGCCTATGTTTATATGAACTTTTTTTCTTATTTCGACCCATAGAACCACTTCTCGAAGTTTGATCCCGTAATTATGGGACACCCTGTATGTACTTTGTTTTAAACATTTGTAATCTAAGCATCTAGGACGAGTTCGTTATCCAACAAAATCCAACGGCCGGAAGACGTTTTCTGGCCGGAAGTAACAATGTTTTGAAATTTGTCGTACTAAAATGAATTTTGGTTTTATAAAAAAATATAGGATATTATTCTGCACATTATGTTTTTTTACACGACATTATAACAATGTCAAAATCTTATTTAAAACATTTTCATGTAAGTCCTTCAAGTCTGCAAGTCTTTCCTACCAAGGAGTAAAGAACAAACACACTTCAGCTGAATAATGACCGATAGCTGGATCTACATTCACCGGCGCGTTCGGCCTCACGACACCATACTGTAAATCTATCAAATCGAAATGTCTTTGATAAATCCAACTCGCATACATTTTCTACCTGTAATGATTCCGACACGTTTTATCAGTGCACCGCAAACATCTTCGATATATCGATATATCAACGGAATGACGTAATTCTCGATCCGCGTGATGTTCTGCCTACGATATCCTTAACATTTTCTGTACGAAATGAAAGTTGCCAGTGAAAGGCCTTGACTTGTGATTGTTTGTCTGTCTGTTTGCGCGATTGAATTATTGTGAATGGATAATTACATGACGATTATACTCCAAGATCGAAATGATACAAGAGTGAATGATATATGCTCGACTTGGTAAGCGAACAACCGGTTTCGATGCCTATGGCGCTGTGTACTATTGTGGGCTCATGTGTTTCTAATCATTGTTCTTTTATACTTATAAAAGTATTTGCTTAATGTTGTTAATTAGATCGATCGCTTGAGATTCACGGTGGATCGATTTATTAACGTCTGTCGATTATTTATTTCGAGATAATATTGTTTTTAGAAGGAGGAGATGTTTCATTGGAAATGTTGATAATGAAGGATGTTATTGGAGGGTATTCAAAGGATAAAATCTACAATAGGCTAAACGTAATTACTTTTAATCGGGCAATTGTAAAACGTAAAACGACAGCTTCAAATATTAATAATGCTCACGCAGCTGAACCGCTGACGTGAGTTGAGCGAATTTCCAAAATTAATTTGATAAGTTTTAGGGTTTCAACCAACTATTTGGGAAATTGGTCTACTCAAGAAAGGCGCTGAACTGCCTGCGTGTACGAAATATATTAGTAGAACTTGTTTGCACAAATTACAGGTGCGGCTTATCGGGTTATCAGGATTTGTGAGATTTCACTTCGCCCTTGCGTTATCGGATTAACGATCGCTTCGCTTCGCTCGAATCAGAAGCTACCACTTCGGTAATATCCAACACGTGAATTTGTATGGTATTTTACGTTGTGTGCAGAATGTGTGCAGAATAATCTTCTATATTTATTTTTGTAAATAAAATGTTTTGTTCTAATTCGAAAAATCTTTAAAGATTGTTACTTCGGGTCAAAAAACGTTATTACGATTGTTTTGGATAACGAACTCATCCGAGTGACTTAGAAAAGCAAAACACATAATATACAATTTTTAATGACACCCCTTTCTGGAGACCGTGATCGGTGCTCATTGACCACTCCCGACCTTAGATTTCACTATAAGAGTCACTGGAATAGCTCGTCGTATATACCGGGTGTCCCACGAAGAGGTTCCTATTTTTGAATTAATATATTAGATGCACCGAACACTCTACAAACCTGAAACTCAACAGTCCTAACATACACATATGTAAAAGAAATACACCTGAGTATCAGTTAATTCTGACACATTAGGACAAAATGGCGGGATATCAAAGAAATAGTACCTTTTCGTTAAAATAGTTTTATTTGCTTAAGTGTTACAACATAATTATTGAATTTTAACGATGTTACTAAGCACTAAACAACGTTAGGGAATTAAAGATATAAGGAACTCATAATTAAATTAAATCTATTTGATCCATAAACCTTATTCAAACTGATGTCCATTGATCGCAATGCATTGATGAAAACGAAATAGAAAACAGTCATACGCTTTGCTGAACAACTCTCGAGGTATCAACAACAGTTCCTCTTCGATCAATCTCATTAGTTCATCGTCTGTCGCAATGTTGTGACAATAAACCTTCTCCTTCAAAAAGCCACACAGAAAAAAGTCACAAACAGTCAAGTCTGGAGACCTTGGGGGCCAGTCCATGAAGCTGCTACCACGATCTATCCAACGGTTAGGAAGATTTTGGTCCAAAACTGCTTTGGCCACATTGTTTTGCCGGGATATGACATACGACAAAACACCATCCTTGGTAACAGCAGCCCAAACTGTTATACCTGTTGATTTTAATGTCTCTTCTTGTAAGATATGTGGATTTTTTGTGTTATAGTAATGACAATTATGCCTGTTTACAGTTCCTGTTCGATAAAATGTCGCTTCATCTGAAAACACGATTCCTTCATGCCATTTGCTATCTACGTCAGTCTTTTCAATTATTTTCGAACAAAATTTCAATCGTCTGTCAGGATTATCTTCAAGCAGTCCGTGAACTAAATGAGTTTTATAATGTTTGATTTTGTTCTTATTTGGCATACCTTTGGACAGATGACTTCGGTATCCCTGTAGCAGATTACACCTTTCTGACTGAATTAGGCGTATTTGGAGATTCCATGAAAGCAGCACATACGATTTCTTCATTTTCTATGTTGGAGGATCTATGGTATTTTTTTTGTATTGACCCCGTTTCTAGTAGGATAGTCTTCCACTTACGAATAGATTTCCTTGACGGTGGAACTACACCTGGGTACCTTTCCCTAAAACACCTTATTGCTTCATAATCATTTTCAAAGGCAATAGCCCAGGAACAACATTTCACTTTTTGCTCAGTTGAAAACGGCATGGTACATAAGACACTTTACAATGCAACTTAATAACAAATGCCAATGTTTATTACCAAATATGTTCATTGTTGTGGATACACGCAGTCAGCTGATAGATTTAAAATAGTCTCAACAGCTGTAGCTGTTCCTATTCTAAATAAAAGTAGGTTTACCCTTAAAATACGATTGCTGATTTTGTTTTTCCGCCATTTTGTTTGGATAAGTCAGAATTAACTGATACTCAGGGGTATTTCTTTTACATATATGTTAGTCACGACTGTAGAATTTCAAGTCTGTAGCGCGCTCTATAAGTCTGTCATATCAATTCAAAAATAGGGACCTCTTCGTGGGACACCCGGTACATAAACAATTTTTAATATCACTTCCAAAATGTGTTGTGGGGACCATGATGTGTTCATTGACTACTCCCGATGTTCGGCGAATCATCCCGGCAGGCCGTCTTCGGATCAGAAGCTGCCCCCACGTGGATTTGAACAGGCTACTTTATGGTATTTTACGTGCAGATCGATTTCGGGAGAACCAGAAAGGTCGTGTAAAAACGCAAAATGTGCAGCATAACTTGCTGTAATCATTTTTTCTAGATAAAACCCAAAAAGTTTCGTTTTAGCGCGAAAAACCTTAAAAAATTCCGATGAAAAAAACTTGTTTCCGGTGTTGGATTTTTTCCTAACGAACTAGTCCGAGATATTTAGAAAAGCAACGTGTGCACCAAATTTGAAGACATCGGACGAAAATGCGGCCGCTAAGTGCGAACATATATATATATACATATACAAATTTTAATGACACAACTAAACTTGTTCCCTTAGGACTCACCACAAGAGTCACTGCAATATTTCACCTTTCCTATGGAAATTAGCTCATATATAACAATCCAATGGATTACATTTTGCAAACTAGAACTTCAATATTTCATTTAAAAGAGTCATCAAAACACCTATTTGTATTAGATCTAAATAACTCATTCAAATTTGTTTTCCAAATTATATGCGCATTAATTAAATCGATCAAATTTTCGATTCGTCTACAAAGTTTCCAAATACATTTTCTTTACCATAGTAATTGTTTAAACGACATTTACTCTTCAACAAAAAATATTTTTTGATTGGAAACCTATTCTTCACTCCTATACTTTTACATTCAAATTATGCACAACATTTCATTAAAGTCGATTCACGAGTTATTCTTACCGAGCCAGTAAGGGTTAAACTATAGTTCTAACGCTTTCATAAGATTTTTTGGTTTGAAAAAATTTCATTCAAAATTAAATTGTGTGTATTCACAATACTCAAACAATGTTTAAAAAATCTAAAGTCATTAAATTTAAGTCCCCTCTTTGAATAAAAGTTTGTTTTGTATCAGGCTAAAAATTATGTAGGGGACATTTTCGGGAAAATTTGGATCACAAGTCCCGAATCGATGTTTTTTATAAAAATTATGTAAGTTTCGGAGAATTTTGAGGTTAGTTTACTAAATACGATTATGACATCGTAGTTCCGAAATTTGGATCACAAGTCCTAAATATATGTTTTTATCTAAAACACATTTGCCTAATGTGTATTTATGAGATGGGGTGGTAGGAAAGTGGAGAGGAGTTATGAATAAGTTTTCTAAGGTTCACCATGTTGGTGAATAAGTTTTCTAA